>JABFQD010001154.1:0-19694 GCA_022817045.1 Psix sp. ZL-2020 | reverse complement strand
AAGAACAGCAGCTTTGATAATTCTAGGTTTTTGTCTATTTTATTGCCGAGTTAAGAGGACAGTTCCTTAAGGATGAGAATATCGAGTCAGTACAAAGCACATTTAGGAACCGCTTCATCAATGTGATCGACAGGTTATTCATTCAAATTAGAAAGGTTGAACTTTGTTTATTAAATGTAAGCGAAACAGTGTGATTAATAGAATCCTAATAAGATTAGTAGTTAGGAATTTGAAGATGAAAGGATACGCAAATTTACAACTCAACGTATTAGTTTAACAGTGCAGTTTAAGTACGATAACTGATTGAACGGTACCAATTGACTTTAGAATAGCATTGTTATATAGATACGAATTCTTTCTCGTCCACCTTGAGTACTTGATCCATAACTAAGTGCATGGGTTAAATTACAAATGATCTCTTATGAAACCTTAATAGCTAATGAGACTTAGTTAAGTGCAGCACACAAATCCCTAATTTGCATGACAACTGCAGCGACATCTCGTGGGAAACGTTGGACAATGTTTTGTGATTCACAACCTGTTTGGACGCTAGTCACGAGGTCAATGATTCTTGTTTAGGACGTAGTCCAGATTTCGTCAGTTCGACGTTCCGAAACGATCCGAGTGGAAAGAAAAGCAAAACAAAAGAAACAAAAATAAAACTTGATGTCCGGAATAAACTGTAAGATTAAATAATAATAAACAAAGAGTGTAGAGTAGTAAGAAAGTTGGCGCGTCGGTTTGACTGAATGACTCACGCTCAGCGAGTTAAGTGCAATGCCAACGAGCGAGAGCCATTGTAAAACGCGTCTGACGAAATGGCAAATGAATGCGCGTGTCATGGACGATAATGGCAACGGCGAATCGATAGAACTGTGCGCATCTAGTAATTGCTTGAGAATCGTCGTGACGTTGTTGGCAATGCAAATGTCAAAACACATCGTGCTTGCGTCCGCCGATTCTTCGCCGCAGCGAGCCCAAAACCGGGAGTCGGGGACGCGTAATAGGCATTGCATCTGAGCGATAACAACATTCTTGCTCCTCAAGAAACCTTCGTTCGTTGTAGCAAAGCGTGGCCCGCGGCTCGCTCGGCGTCAGCGCGATACCGATCTCTAGTTTCGGATCATAAATTTCGATCGCTCATCTGCGATAACGCGCTTCTCAAAGTGTCGCTGATCGCCGCAGAGTTGCACTGATAGAGTCGTGAACTGTACGAGCCTGGAGCTTATTATTCGAGGAAATTCGCGTCCCGCGAAAACTCGTTCTTCGAGTTACTTAATTCGCCGCTGATAATAATCACAGATTTGGTCATACATATCCTCACCTGATTTCGCAGTTTAGCTATGTTGTGTCCTCCTTTTCCGATTATAGATCCTGCCACCTGGAAAAGGATAAACAAACTTGTTTAATGGAAGCATAGAAGCCAATTACGAGAATGCAGATTGATTGCCGTTTTGTAAAAGAATGTTCGCTAGTGTTAATAAGCTAATAATAACTGCTTTGAAAGAATTATAAAACGCGATAAAGAAACGTTTAGTGTCCGTTGTAGAGAGATATTTCTATTACGTTTTACAAAAGCATCAGTTTCTTCTATCAACTGATTATTCATAGCTTGTATTCTGCAACTCTGCAAATTTCTCATGCGGATTAATGAACCTGAAGATATTTGCTATGTTGAAACGGGCTGGGATATAACGTTATTGTAAATTTATCCGTTCATCGGACTTATTACATGTATTTCATTCCCCGTAGAATGAATTAATCAATTGACAACCTAAAGTAATGAGTATGCGTACGCCAATTAAACGAGTAAAGTGACTGAGTTCACTTTCGTGCGAGCAATCTTACGTAAACATATTTTCTTCTTTCGAGTCAATATTATGTTGTATACGGCGCACGCATCTGTTGCATTTATATTTAGGTAAATGTTTGATTAGTAGAACTGGGGTGTCGACGAGAAATCTAGGTTATATCTCACAGATTACACTGGATGCGTATAAATTGGATTGCATCTTTTATATATGTCTCGAGATTGTTAGCTTTATTAACGTCTTATCGAATTTTCTTTTCATTTATTTTGATGCTATTATCACAACTCATTAGCACGTCTGCGAGCAATTCTTATTTTATTTTTAAACATCAAATTTGCTGTAAAATCGTTGCTGTTGCAATTAACTAAAGTTGAGATTTATCTGTATATATTTAATGATTTGTACATACTTTGTTGAAAAAAGTTACCAGTGGATGCAGTTTTAATAAGAAATTGAAAGTTAATGATATTCAAGTTGCGACACAGATGAATCATTTTAATCTGATATAAACTATTTACAAATTAATTTAGATTCTCTCGCTAGTTTGTGTTGGCGTATATTATCGATGAAAGATTACTCAGCTGAAAATTACTTCACACCATGACAATTGTCATCACATTTATCCAAGCTTGAATTTATTTTGAATTCAAAATAGATTTAATCCGGATTTGAATAAATAAGTCTTGTAATTCAATCAAAAATGTCTGGCTTCTATTGGCGTTAATTTTATCGGTTTTCCGGTTAATGGATTGTATTTAATCGAAAAAATGTGATTGTTTGTTTTAAGTAATGGTTTATGCAACAGTTATAAAATGTATTTGATGTTCCAACACTTATCGATTCACTAAAACTTTCGTTCTTCATTAGACATGTCCGACACTACATTTTATCAATTCAAATGTTTATTATCAAACTAACCTTTTCACGATAAACAAACCACTCCGAGTTTATTTTACATTATCCTTAGGTACAAAAATAATTAACAGATAAAAGTCAATGCTTCAGCAACGATATACAATTATTAACTCTAATATTATTCAAATACGAGTATGATTATGAATATAAACATAACTAAAAATCAAACTATTAGAGAATATTTAAAGGTGATTGTCTGCTAGCATGTGAATAAACTAGTTTCGCTAGACTCGAATACTTATTTTGAACCCATTTCAGTCGTCTATCGAATAAAACTAGAGGCAAAAACAATGGGAAAACATTTCCCAGGCAGCATGGCTATCAGATTTCGTGCGTACCTTGCTTGGAATAAGAAGACGAAGTTCATCGTCTCCATGTCTGTATCGTTTGTTAGGATTTGTCGGGCCTCCGCCACCCATTGCACTTCCGTCCGCTTCTCGCTTCATTTTGTCTGAAACATAAAACAGCGTCGGCAAATTAAAATCACTTTTTGCCTTGGCGAAGGAAATTGAATCAATGCGTCGATTATTCGCTGGAAAAGGAAATAATTAAAAAGAAATACGACGTGCGAAGTAAACAACGGAGTACGTTATTTATTCAGAAAGTCGAGTCAATCGGAGCAAAACTAGTGACGTAGCTATTTTTAATGGCGAGTCGTATGTTATGTCGTAGTTTTGTAATTTGATTGAGTTCGTTACAGACTTGGGTTTGTTTCAGCGTCGCCACTCTCGACAAAACAAGTCTGAGGAATCGATCAGGAGGGGCCATTGCTCACAAAGCAGGTCATGTCATAAATATGCAAATTTGGCATCAACACTGCGTATTATACAGCACTCTATTTTGTCCGCGGTTGCTTCTTTTTGATTAATTACCAACGTGATTTCTTACTCACGAGAAATCGGATGTGTACCGATTGTACCAGAAATAGAGCATTTTAAAATAGCAAACTAATTAGAGGCGAATCGTGAAATTGAATCTAGTAGCGACAACTGTTTGCGCAGTGAGGAGGAAGACTGGAAGAAAGTAAGCGAAGAGTTGTGGGTGGCAAAAAAAAAAGAGAATAACTGGTGTATCTAACGAGGCTCTGCGGCAGAGAGATAAAGACGCTTTGTGCAAGATGACTAATGTAGTAACGTCGGAGCGGCCGTTCGATTGGCGGTACCGTTGGTTATTCATAAGATAACGTTTTCGGCAATGTCATGGAATGTCGGAAGCGTGTCCAAAAGTAGATGTTCGAGCGGTAATTTCGGCCACTAGAATCTGATTTCTCAACTCAGCGAAACGACTCATTGCCTTAATGCTCTCGCATCAATCCTCTGGTCGTGCAATTTTTATCGCCGACTACCACAATTTTGTATGAACAAGCGGTCATTTAATCAGAAGCGATGACACTCAAAATTGCGTTATCTGGAAAGTAAAACGACCAAGAGGTTAAGATAATTTGAATAAAAAAACAAATCTGAAAAGACGGTCGATGGGGACGATAATTTTGACAGAAATCTAGAAAGCGGCTTTGAAAAGTTGATTCGATTTCCGAAACTAATTAAGGTAAGTCGTTGGTTGGAGGAGACAGCGGCGTAAAACAAAGAAACGGCTGTCTCGACACAACCAATAGAGAAATAGGTGGCGGCGATAAACCGCAAGATTACTCCGTGAGAGTGACGTCCTGTTACATCAGACGGAAGCACATTTTTTTATCGCCGCAGCTACGCTCTGTAATCGAAATTTCATTGACTCGGGTCGTGTCGCTGGAACAAGGAGACGCGCGCGCACATTGCGACATAATATTCCAGTCAGACAGGTTTTCCAAGGCAGCGGCCAAAATGTATGCAAGTATGTAAAAAGACTCGTGCCAAATGATTCACAAGTCTGGCGTTAACGTTGGTCTTGGAAAGACCAATTGTGAGGCTATCGGTTTTCTCGCAGCGTGCGCGACTTGATAAGCGTCATTAATCAAAGCGTTCGGGGCTGATTCGTGGAAAATTTCCATCAATCAGGGCGGCCGATGTGGCAAATTTAATTGAATTGTAATGACGATGATTAGAGTGCACCTTGTTGCAAGCGAGGCGCAGCGGAGTCATCTTCGCGGACATGATTAAATTGCGGGCGTGATGTTTCCGATAAACAATCCAATATAAGTTCGTAATTACACGTAATCCCGCTAAGTCTACTTTCGCGGCAGCACTGTTCGACTAGTCGGATTATAATTTGAACTCGAGTTTTCCGAGGAACTTTCTCACGTCCCTTTAATTCGCATGATACTTTGATGAAATCTGTTCTACCTTCAAATCACTCGACTTCGTAATAACAGCTCTCTTTGCTAAAGATAGCACTGTTTATTGGACACGTTTGGCTCGATTTATGAATGAGCGCCACCGCGCTCGACTCAATTTATATTAATCCTCGGAGTTTGCGGAATTATTAGATCAACCGAGCGACTCCTTCTGGCCTCCCTCGAACTTTGCAGGACCTCGCGCTCCGATTGGCTCGGCCCAACGGTCAAACCTCCAATTGACTTCGACGTTCGACACTAACGAGTTTATCCTCTTAGAACCGCGCAAATCACGTTACGCTTATCGCTAAGAGAATACTTTGTAACGACATTAACCTGTTGTCCGACGTTCAAAAATGTCCGGCTGTTTTCAGCGTCCTCTGAAGTAGTATCTGCAACAAACAAAAAAGGACGACGATTAAAATCAATTTGTTACAATGTAACAGTCTTTTTATGTCGCGGAAAGGAGATGAACAACAACAATGGAAAGAAAAATATTTATTGCTGGGAAGAAGAAAAACGATCGAGTGAGAGAGCTCGACGGTTTGGGATCGGTAAGACTGAGAGAGGTGGTTGAATAGCAGGTCGATATCCTCGAGCAAATGAAAACAAAGCCGCAGCGATACACGTCTCATTTGCAGCGGAATCACGCGAAATTTGCCTCGGCTCTCCAAGTCCCCGCGTAAACGTCCTCCAATCTCAGAGGGTGACAATTTTCAGCGCCAAAATCGATCGCCCGCGCGTCGTTTATTTATAGCGCCGGCATAAATTTTATTGTCCAGCAAACGGCATGTTTGTTTTAGACGATAAACAAGCGATTTAATGGCTGGCCAACACCGCGCGCTTGTTTTTCTCCCGAATAATCGCATTTTCGACAACGATCGGCCCGCTAACCGGGTCACTCGCTGACAACCAATCAGACGTCATTATGTAATCTAATTAGTTGCATTTACTCGACAATTCCATGGTGATTTATATAACATGCGATGAATCGAGTTGAATTTGATGCGCGCACAAACGCACAGCCAATCCGCACACGCGACGCGGCTTCGTCGTTCGTTAGTTCACAATGACGCGTTGGCTTTTTCGAAATTACATCACGCGTTCAATCGATCGGCCACGAAAGGAGACTTTGCCGTCAAAATCGAGTTAAGCCTTACATTGCTTTTTTCTCCTTCTTTATAGGTTATACCGTCGAAATTGAGGTTAGACGGCCGAAGGGCCTAACGAGGAGCGTCAAGTGACGCGGAAGCGCGCCACCAAAACCGAGGACACCTAACCTCTAAAGTGGACACACACACTCACGCTTTGTAAACAAGTCGTTGTCGAGATGCAAACTGCAGAAGAGAGAGAACACGCTGCGACGCTGCTCGCAGCGACTTGGTCGAAACGCGATTGAGCCAGTGAACGCGGCGCGAGTTTTGCGCGGGATCCCTCGGCTTGCCTGCCTGCCTGCCTGCCTGCTGCCTGCCTGCCTGCCTGCCTTCCTTCCTTCGTAGCGTCAGTCGCGCGAGCAACACAGAGAGTACACGATGCATATAAGTCACGCCGGCTGAGAGGTACCATGGAGGGGGGAGGGGTATGCGGAGGTACGCACATACCTACGTGTCCTGTCTTGCCGGTCTTGCCCTACCTCACTGCTCCCGCACCCCTTCTCCGGCCGCGTTCCACAAGCGAGAGCGCGCGCAACTTCTTCGGCGTCGCGAGAAGATGTGTACCCAACGATTCTCAAAACTAAACGCCTTGCCAATTTCCCATTACCATCAAGTTTATGGGTTACTCCGAGTCACCGCTTCTTTCACATTATTTGCCTTATTAAAGAAGCCCCTGTAATTGAGCGTTGCGCGCACGATAACTAACCACCTTTGCTTCAATTACTTGCTCATTTAACTATTATTTTTATGATTTTTGATACGCCACAAAATTGTCAACTATCGCGTTCCGAGCCCTGGGGGTTTCGAGTATATGTGTGAATTTTAGATGACGTTATTGAAGTTATGATAAATTGAACGGATCGTTTATAGAACTCGTTTTACATTCAGATTTCGAGATGGACAATTTGATGAATTTCAAAATTCAAATGGAATACATTTATGATTAATGATATTTATACATAAACGGAACGTTATTCAGTGAAAATATATTGAATACTAAGTAGATTTATTTCAGAAATCAGTCAAACACAAAAGTAACGATATCAAACGCAAAGTGAAATCGCGAGTCCAACCGTACATACAATGTCTAATTATTCGATATATTTGTGTAACACGAGTTACTAACCGCAAAATTATTCCTCCCAAACTGCTATATGCAAAGTTATTCAAATGATTCCTTTCTTTTAAACATTCATACCTTTCCAAAAAACCGAATTTCCGTGCACAAAACATTGCCAACAATACAATTGTTGTCAACATTCTCGACCGATGACTTTTGTATCTCTCTGCAAGGTTAATTTACAATGTTTATTCATTCACACCTGATAATAATGTGCAAATCAACAGAGTCAATGAAGAGAGATGCTGTTTCTCGAGAGCAGTTACAAATTCATACTCGGTTTGTTTCGTGAATAAATAAACAAGCAAATTCATTTGCAGCAACGGCAGTTTGGTTTTAAAGTTAGTTCCGCAGGTGGCGCTCTGGATTCAATAAGAGCGGCTTTAAATTGAGATCCGTGCGAGAATCGAGGCTGTGCGTTACGCATATACACACTTGGGTCTGCGGTATTTCGTTTCGCAGCGATACGATCCAAAAGACTTGACGCGCGCCCATTAATCACGAAGCATGCGTCGCGTCTGGCTCGTTTATGCGATTTATATTTCGCACGGTTCCCGCGTAAACGCTAGATTGAAGGCAGCGATGACGGGCGCTTCGCGAGTCGCGCGGCCGAGGTCATAGAGGGGGCTAGAAGACTTTTGAGCGCGGCTCCAGACGAAAAGCATTCTTCGCGACTTTTTGCACGCTCGCAGATTTGTTAGCGCAATTAAGGATGACGCGTGTTTTAATGGAAACAAGGCAAACGCAATTTATGGCTATTTGATTTTCAAGGTCTTCCGAGAGGAGAAACGAGCGTTTTAATTACTCCGCAGCAGCGTGTTTACTTGGGCTTGCCTCCCCTTCATTCGCAGCTTATAAACTGGGTTGTCATGTTTATCGATGGCATTTCTTAGCGCCCCATCGTTTATATACCCTTAAGTACATTTTTGCGTTCATCTTACAGAGCCGTAGGAGCAACTGTCTTTGTCATCGGGATAGCAGTTGTCCCCGCATACAAATGCCTGAATTTCGAGAACTTTGACGAGTGCTGAATTGTTTCGAGATGTGTGTAAAGATACAGCTTGCCATTGGAGAGTCGAGATTTATCTCAACATGAGAACTATTGCTTGTGCGTCCTGAGATTGCTTACGGTCACGTAATGATGTAAAAACGTAAAAGGTTACTTACAACAGTCAAGTTATATTTCAAATAAAATACATGCCACCGTGTAACTTATTTTTTACGCTTCTCTTTTTCAGCTCAAAAACTCGCGGAATGTTCTGCTTGGCAACGGAGCGCGGCATTTTGAAATGCACTTCACAGAGGGACGCCCAATCGATTAGATATAATAAAGAAGTCGAGCTACATGCGATTTGGCAGCGAGAAAGTCGTCACAAATGAGAAAACATTTTATAATGGACTTACAGTTACTTCACGCACAGAAAGTGTCTGCCTTTAATAAGCAACGCCATTCAACAATGAAAATAACAGTACATTCCAACAATCCTCTATGATTATTGTTCATTTTTGTTTTTAGCTACTTAATTGGGCTTCTTGTTACACTGGATAGAATCCAATCTTATAGAGATAAATTCAGTGCCAACTTACTGATCAAAAGACGAAATTACACGGAAACCATATTAACGTGTGCTAAATAGATATAACGTATACGTCTCGCTTATACTCGCTGAGAGAATTTCGTGAAATGAAATTATTTATTGAATTACGTAGCTAAAAATAAAAACCAATGTGTAATATTTAGATTTACAGAGTCAAATGAGCCAATTCATTCATCAATTCACAAAGTCAAATTCAAATACAAACAATGCATTTTTTCGAGAATATCGAATCTAGATATTGCATTTATAATAGCAAGCGAATCAGTTTTCGTCGCCGACTCTGATTTTGACAACAAACTCGCACGAGTCTACGTTTAAAATCTGTTATTATCGAGGCTCTTATTATTTTTGCCGTTAATATCTATTTGGCGATCGCGCACGGTATTATGTTTATTCGTTTGCGTGGCAGCAGGAAAGCAGGAAAATTAATAATTGAGTATGAAAAACGTATGTCACTGGTCAATTTGGCTGCGCGCGGCATACATAATGCAAGCCTCAACAAAAGCTGGTGTCCGTGCTTTAGTGCGTACTACGCCAGAGACCCGTGACGTTAGCTGTGACACGCGCGCATTACGTGACACACGGAAATGGGTGTACACGCAGGTTGCATATTGATTAGAAGATCCTCGGCTGCTCATAAACCAAATCGCGAATTTTTTCAATTATTTTCCGTCCACTTTTTTTTGCTATAACAGTTATAGAATCGTTTATTTGGCTCTATGGGATTTATCCACTTTTGTACCGCAATTTATCAAATAATATTTTTCTTCTGCATTCAAATATTAGTTATAGATGAAACAAAATAGATTTTGAAAAAACTATTTGTTTCTTTTAAAAATTTGATGAAAATAATACACAGTTTTATGACTATGAATATTATTATAAATATTTGATGTTAAACAAGTTAGATTGAGACGTGTTTTTAATAAGAGTTATTAGTTTTTAATGTAACAAACATGCGATATTAATGTGGACGAATTCGTTTGGTTAGGAATCATCTTTGTTTCAGTTTAGTTTTTGAGTTATATTAGTTTTACGAAATGAGTTGTAACTATTACGAAATGATTGTACAGGCAAAAAGCGTCCGCGCAATATCTACTGACCCATATAATTCGTACAGTTTTCAGCACTTTATCCGACTATCTTCCCGGGTTATGTAATCTACGTTGCCTCTTTCTTCACGTACACGCGTGCTTGACAAATGGGCTTTGCGTCGCGCGCTCGTTAAACAAAATACGCGTGCATTAAATTTTACACGCCGCCACTTTTAATTGACTGTATAAGACTTTTTGCTGATTTCAAATTCAACAAGTTTTATTACGCGACATTAGCTTGCGTTTAAATGCTAATTGGGTGTGTGCCTACGCATGCCTAGAGTGCATTTTTCATGCTTTCAAAATATTGTCATGAAACTGTGTCATTTTCACGTTCTCACTTATTTCTTTATCAATACATATCGTTGGTTTTTGAAAACGGATACCTTCTTTATCATTGCAAATTTATTCTTTGTCCTCCAATGCTGAAAGGAGCTCATAAATTCCGTAGTTCAAAAGTTCGCAAAATAATTTCAGATTTACAGTGAAGTATTCAAATATTATATTTCGCTGAATTTCCAGGCAAGTCTGAGCATTGAGATTCGACGACTATCCGAGGAGATATCGGAGAGATGCGAGTCACGTAAAATGGAGCAATAATAGCTGCAGCGTAAAAGAATTAGCAGCATGTTTCATCGTCAGTTGAGTCGCGACTGACAAGGCAGCTTTCACAAGGTTCTAAGTTGGTTCATAACGACGAGTACGTGTGTATGTCGGCGTAAACAGAAGAGCCCTCGGGTACTTGATATGGCGAACCATGATGGTATCTCGGTCGTGCGACGATTCGAGCGTTCGATTCGCGAAAGCGAGAAGCGATTGAAAAAGGAGATAACAAAATGGAAAAGATGAGTCTCGGGCTAGCCCTGATATAGCCAAGATGGAAATCAATCTCGCGGCTGATTAGGAAAGACAAAGGCCACGATCGACTAATAAGGATTTATGGATTTATGTATTCCGAGCCCACGTTTTCTTATTCAGGGTTTTACTTCGTCAGATACAATCACCTGATGGTAATTAATAGCGTCTTACGTTTCTCACTTCTTTACAGATGTGAATTGATGAATTTCGATTGTTATTTCAGATTCTTTATTTTACATTTTCATAGTTATTACACATGATTTACGATCATTTTCACATTTTCACATTTTGTAAAATTAATCAGATATTGTAATATAAATGATTTGCAAGGAAATATAAATAAATTGGATATTCAAAGTTATATTTAGAAACGAAGACTATGATTAAATTAATATTATATTCTGTTATGTTGTATTGTTTTGTTTATTATTATTGTTGATCATTTATCAAGTTGATTATTTATTATTACAAAAATATCCAATCATGTGGTGTATATTTCATGGTGAAACGAGCAGTTATACTCAATCCATTTATATAACAATGCTCATTTGAAATAAAAATTCATCCAAAACTAACAGCGCCTATAAAAGCATAAAAATGAATTATACCATCAATGCAGACATCAATGGTAACACTTGTTGCTTCAAATTTCATTTCACTTATTGCACTTGGCACAGCATATTTTGAATTCATCTTTCATACTTATTATTCCTTACCAATCATTAATTCCCACGAGCAAACAGATATTCGCATTTTCAATAGCAATGAAACTAATACTGTTTTTTTAGTTTGCAGACAATCCGACTAGAGCTTAGCAAAAAGTCGACTACTCGGCGTTACACATTTTACAGTCTTGCGGGAGCAGAGTGAGTCTTTTTTCATCATGGAATCGTTATAATTCATAGTTTAGTAGCAGATTGACTTCGAAAGGCGGACATAAAAACCGCACAAGTTGCGGGCTCATCTCAATTTCGCAGTTGATCGTGCTGATTTATAAACCGCAGGTATCCGCGTGGAAAAAAAAGGACAGAGCGATGTAATGGAACGTGACTGGGTGGAATAGAATGTTCATTTGGGTCTGAAATGGCGAGCGACGGTAGCGCGCGTGGGACAATCGCGGTCAAGACGAATCGATTGCGCCGGGCTTTGGCGTTGCTGCGTGCGCGAATGTCATCCATGGCACCGTTCTAAGACGCAGCGACCTTCGCCGCACGGAGAGCAATGCTAACGCACTGGAAGGACACCAATCCCGAGCAATCGCGCACCACTGTTTTGTCGCTTACGTTTACGCGAGATTGCGACACCCGTCCCAGTTGAATTTTATTGCGGTTAATTATAACGTGGCAAATTGTAACTTTACGATTACAATTGCCATGCAAAATTATTGCGCTATATTTCGCTGTAAAGTTGCGTCCAAGGATTGTAATTCGACTGCGCAAATCATGCAGCAAAAGCGACAAAAAAATGTTCTCTTACTGGCTCGACGCTTTTTACCTACAATAAAGATCAATTTAAAATGTAAGTTTGTGTGTAATTGGTTCGCGCGTAATTTTCATTTTTTTTTTCATCGCCAGTTTTTGCTTTGAGTTTAGCGTTGTGCGTTTATGTAAAGTTTACACTTTTTGTGTTTCATTGTTGGGTATGTATTTGATTCGGAGGTGCTAGCGGAAACAATGGGCGGACATTTTTTGACGCTTAATTTCATAAGATTACGCAATCCGGTTCAGCTGAGCGAAGACACAATGAAGATGGAAGAGGCTTCATCGAGAAACAATAAGGACTATCCCTAATCATCTGACGGACTAGCAAAAAGCCGAACCCGTGTTTCCCACCGCGAAACGACGCCGCTTCCAGGAGAGCGTAACTATTTTTCCGCAACTGCAAGAACAATGGGATGAAGACTTGAGTACAAGTGCATTACAGACGAGCCCAAGCCGAACAAAGTCACGACCAATAGAATCGACCGAGTTCGCCGTCTTTCAATTAATATCGCGCCTATGCAAACAGACGATACATACTTGCTCAAAAACTTTCGTTTCTCGATCACGAATGAAATTACCTTGTATTGTGCAATCCTCATATTATATAGCGCATTCGAATTACAGGCGCTATAAATCGTTGCATACGATTCACGGAAACACGACTTTTTCCTCACGTTTTTGTACTTTATTACTCATTTATTTACATCTGTTTATTATTTTCGTTCTTTGAGGATGAAATTTATAGTCGATGGCATGGCCACATGAGTGTGTTCAAAATTTAGTTGTTGAAATTTTTATTTACATTTTGAATGTCAATTGTTATCGATGGGATGAAGTGGCACGAATATCAATACAACCATAGAAAGTAATTGAACACGATTGTCTCACCATGAATCAGCTTTATGTAATTTTAATCGGCATTATGAAAACGAAAATATTTTGTGTGGTGGGCAGAAAAATTGAATTTGAAAAAGTGTTTTGAAATTTCTGACATTACCAATTATAGATATGATTAATTTTTATTTGACTTCCTAAATGTCCGCTCAACATTTGAGGCTGTTACGTTTGCTCGAGTAAAAGTTACAAGCATTCATCACACCAACTTTTATATTTTAATTTTACCATCTAAATGTTAATACTTGAATCCAGCCCGATGCTCAATTACTTTTTTTGGCAAATTTTATTTTAAATCTTCGAAGTGAATTTGAATATAGTTGGTAATTTGGCAAATTTAATTTATAAATTATAATTTAAATTATAAATTTCATCATTTATAATTTGAAATGGAAGCTTGAAGAATTAATATTAAAATGATGTTTTTATAATTACAAGCTTTGTATTATTGATAACTCAACATAAGAGCGAGTCGTTGAAAACAAATGTATTCAGACATTTCCAAACGAAATTCACTCGAGTGAAGTGGAACTCATTGGTACCGAATATGACCCTTCCAACGACGCTAACGTAATTGTTCCAAACATACATTGAATGAAATTTCAAAAAACAAACGTGAGGCATAAAACTGCTTATTTAATAATATCGACTGGGAAACTCAAACGAACCGGCACAATAATAAATGAGTTTGGAGTACCCTCGACTTCTGAGTATTTTGAACGAGACATTTTTAACTTCGGAGACAAATCGACTCGAATGTACAATTATTATTTGTACACTTTGTTTAAAATACGGCTGTGGAAAGATGTATAAAGTGCACTATCGCAAATCAAACATTGGATGTAATAAATTTATCAAAACTTTCTAATCTTCAGATATATTGCAGCAACATATTTTCATAATACCAAAAGCAGAATCAAAATAAACATTTGAAGCTCAGAGTAACTACAATATATAATTCAAATTAAGTACAAAGTTTGATGTGTATTTTATGTGCAGGTTTATGAAAGACAAATTTGCGGTGTGAATTTTCCATCCGTAACCAGTTTTCCATACAGCGATTCTTGGATTAAAAGACAAAAGAGCCCGAAGACAATCAGACTTTCACGGCAAGACGAGTGAAGGATCTTGAAAGTGAAGAGAGAAAGAGAAGAGTGCGAGTCGGGGAGGAGAAGAGTTAGAGTGCAACCGAAGAAGAGTCTGCTTACTTGTTCGCGTCGGTCCTAAGTTGGTCGACGGGAAAACGCGGCCGATCGGTAACTCGGTTCGCGACTGCAAGCTAATAGCGTGAAAATGGAACAAACAACCGCGAGCTTGTTGTCCACTTATTGCGTCCGCGTTTGTTTCTGAAGCTTCGCGGCCGCGAACTGGTCTCTTATCCCTGATATCACCCAATCAAAAAACCGGCAGCTTTCGGCGCGAGGATTGGCCAGCTGCGGCCACTGCACGAACTCCAATTGGCCAAGCTACGCGAGTTACCCTTGGTTACCATTCGCGACAACAATATCTGCCGGGGTCGATATCGCACTTAACTCGCCCTTACTAATAGCCGCGACAGTCCGTTACGTCATCGTCCAATTTGCTTCCGAATCAGCCTCCTACAACCTGCCGAAGCAATTTTCGGGTCAGGGACTCGGCTGCTTTCGGCTGCCCACGTTGATTCACACAAACCTGTGGGCCGCTTTGATTCATGCTCACTCTTGTCCAATTTACGCAATGCCCTTTTGCTTTAGATCCATTCAGAAAAAGTTACTAGAATGAAACTTTGGAGAACAGCCTATGTTATGGAAAACGAATCTTAAAATGTATACATTGTCTTTGGTTAGTTACGATTTTTCTACGTTAAAATAAATACATAAACTTCCTTCTGAGCGCACAGTCTAGGTTATTATAATCATTCAATCATTTGTTTACGTTATCAAATGCATATATAATTATATTCAATAGTTCAGTGGAAATAACTCTCGTGTATACATATAAGGTTTTGAATATACTTTTTTTTTTTTACAGATGAATAACAAAGTTATGAAATTGTGCGTGAGTTGCGCGTGGTACCCCACATGAAGATGAAACATAGCAGGCGAAGAAGAAGGAGTAGAAGTAGAAGATGCGAAGGACAAGGCAAAGGAGCGTCTATGTTTAGAATGCATCAGCAAGCAGATGGTGGTAGAATGGAAGGCCACGGAGCCAAAGCCAAGGTGGGTGATGACCGGATAACCGGATGATGAGGGTGAACGAACGAAAGTCAACGACGAAGTGCCGTGAGACTCGCGAAGCACCGACTGAGACGCAAATCTACCAACAGCGGATGCAATATGCTGGAGCTGCCATAAAAGATCATTCTTCGCGGACTCCGACTGTTCAAAGCAACTTCGTTAAGTCACAGAGGCGATTGCGATAATGCGAATTGCACAGTCATGCAAATGAACTCGAAATAGTTAGATAAGGTTGAGCTGAATTGTATACATACGAAAAAGATGCTTTTTTGTAAGTTATACATTCTTTGAACAGGTTTAAGTAAAAATTATAGGATTTGTCTTTGTGAGTAAGAATTGTTTGGTAGTGGGAAGACGACATTGAAAATAACATGTGTATGATGGCAAATTGTTTATTGAAGAGATGTGCAATTTATTGGAGAAACTCTTTTGATTTATTTGAAACATCCAAGAATATTCGAGAAACAGCAAGACATTTGGTAAGATCTTTGTTTGTAAAACTAACAAGAGGTTTTGGAATTATCGAAGATTTTATCTGACTTTATAAATAAAACTATTGAAAACTTGATACAAACAAGGTCAGAAGTTGGATGTTTTAAGGCTTTACCATCATGACAGCCACTAAAGTTAATGTCATTGAACGCATGTCTTACTTGATAAATTGAAAAGAACATATATCTAATTCAATATATGTGTTGAAGTGAAAAATTCTGTTTTATTCATATAAACCAGATATTTTTCTTGTACAAATTAAAGACCCTGATCTTAAATTCACAGTTTTATCTGTTTTATTAACTTCAGCTATTTATATTATTAAATATTTATGATTATATTTTGGGTATTCGCTGTTACAATATTATCCATTAACTCCTGTTTAGTTGCTAACTTTAACAATACCAAAACAATGAGCAAGTTAATTTTCAACTTTTGGTATTAATTTTAAATACATCAGATACATAATTAATTGATTTTAATATATAATATAATAATGTTAATTTTAATACTTTAAAAAGTAAAAATAGTTTTAACGAAGTTTGTTATAAAATCATTTAAATTAAATAAAAGCGTATTAAATACATTATTGCAATATGATTCTGTGTTATAAATAAATGCGTTAAATCAAGTGCAATATCTTACAATTTCAAAAGAATTTAACTTTGAATACTTTTCTTTTTAATTTTCAGAAGTTCTTTTCAAGAAAAATTAATAACAACTTAACAATAATAAATTCTAATAAAACGATATTATGCCTCGTGTATATATACTATCTAGAATATGCAGAATTTCGAATTTATCGCTCTTTTTATGTTTTCAAACGTCGTCACGATTTCTTTGAGTTTCGTGTATAAATGATATTTTACTTTTATATTTTTTTTCTTTCACGAAAAGGATACGATGAAATAGATAGTTATTTTATAAAATAATATTTTAAGTATATATATACATTTTAATTTTTTAGTCTACTTTTCGGAAATACTCAGAACATTTTTCATTTTCATAGCAATTCCAATATTTTATTCATGATATTCCACATTAAATATTTCGATTCTAAACGATTCGATTCATTTTTCGCAAGTTCAAAAAGTCAAACTTCATTATTTAAAATAAGCTATTTTGAAAAAGTATCAAATTCATTAACTTTTCCTAGGATTCCATCCTATTTTATCCTCATTATTATTCAAGTATTTGAAAACTAATTATCCGTTTTAATATAGGTAGAGGTGATCTAAAAATTGCAATTATAATTAAAAGACACTTCTTCCAACGTTATTTTATTCGTGCATTAAAAAATAAACATACGTTTGAAATTTATTTTTATGACAAATTGATTGAAATGGGAGACAAAAATGCCAAAAGGGAGGGTGGGGGAAACGAAAGGAAAACGTGTATGCAATTACGGGAAAGTTGTACGCAAGAATAGTGAAAGAGCAAGACCGATAATAATGGTCCAAAAATACGAATTGAACATTGGGGTGTATTGCTAATAATGATATGCAAAATGCACGAAAGTAAAGTTGTAAGATATCGCACTGGTGCGCATGCAACACAATAGAAACAGTATCATGTGGCACGTCCTCTGTAATTACGAGGTAGCTCGCGGAGGGAAAGAAGAGAATAGGTGGACGTATAAGTGGATGGATATACCGGGTTGCAAGACAGACTGATGGGGTGAAGTGGAACGAAATAGAATAAGAAAAACGCTTGGCCAAGAATTGCAAACTACTGTGGGACAACGCATCTGTCTCAGCATATTTTATACGCAGTAAACTGCACCATCGGCTGATTCCCTATTCGAATTTCCAGCCACTTTTATGCTATAGACGCTTTCATTTTGTTCTATATCGAGCATCGCCATCTTGAATTGTAGAGAATACTCAACTTTTTTCAGAATGTTCAATTTGATATTTTTAAATAGCATAAATATACCACTTTACTGACGTTTTTGTTCAACTTTCTTATCCGCCAGTTAATATTTTTAGTCCGATTGCTATTTCTAATTTCAGTTGGAATCAATCATTAGAAATCTACAAAAAAAAATCAATTGCAGATTACTTTTAATGCATACAGTCATATTCATTTTAATATAATGGTGTATAATAGTGTTATTATACTTAAAAGTAAAAAATAAAAAAAAACACTTCTAAATACATTTAATTATTAAAATCTTTAACTATAGTAAACTGTGAGTAGGTAAAAATGTTGTTAATTATTTCACGTGTTACGATACTTTTACGATCGCGAAACTTATTTATTAATTATTAAAAGAAAAACTCCGAAGAATTGCGGTATAATAAAGTGAATATCTCATATTTAAATAATAAATTATTTTGTTGGACAAAATGATACTATTGAAGGAAAATTGAATGAAAATATATATTTAAATTTAAAGTTTGATTTGTCTATGTTTTGTTAAAATAAAACAAATATTTATTATTTGTAATAAATATAATCATTAGCGTGGAAATAATTGTTCAGTTAAATACGAAACAATTGCGAGATTAACTCGTCAAAGTTACACGTCAAAAACCATTCAGAAATAATGAAGTCATCTATTTGTGCGATTTAGTTTAGTTGTTTGCAAATTTTAAAGATCCAAAACGTGACGTGAAAGTCTATCTAATGGTGACTGAGATTAAGCTAAAAGTCAGTCTCTTTTGAACGTCGAGGCTCCTTTCCGCGTCAATTTATAACCTATTCGAGCCAGCTGAAGAATTGATTACACATAAAACTTGAAGCTTCGTACTTGGAATCACGCAAATAATGGTGAGAAAATACAGATAAGAAGATCAAATGACAATGTCTGAATAGAAATATTGCTCCAATAACGTTTTCATCTTTTAAATTAGGAAAAAATGAATTCTGAATGAAATGTCTTTTCTATTGAACACATTTTTTTTTGCTTTTTCGTTCGTTATTCGATATTTTCATTTCTTTTAATTTGAAATGCATATGTTTTCTTCTTGTTGTAGGTTCTTTGTTGTTCGTGACTCGCACGCTATCTTTAATAATTCACTCGCGGACCATCTTCAACCAGCAGCGTATAGCTATCAAACTACAACTATCCCATTGGCAAACTTGCTACCAGACGTGTGTAACTCGACAATTTATTGAACCGTATTTTCTTCTCACTCACCGCCAACATAGATTTCGTTTTATTTATTCCAACTCTTATATGAACCATCATTTAGTTAATTTGATGCAACCCTTTTTCAAGCCACATTTATAGAATTCCTGAACAGCGAAATGTAATCTACATTCTGATCATATGTTTATTTATATGAATCAGCGTAAATAATAGTATATATAAGTTGTATTGAATATATTGACCACTATTGTTCAGTATTACAAATAATTATAATAATATGTTAATTACAAGTAATTAACATGTGCGGTTCATTTGTACAATTGATTCACATAATTTGATTAAATCTATTTTATCGGGAAAAGTTAATTCTATAAGACTAGATGTATATCAAGCTATTAGGTTGGATTAAAAAAATTGTCAGACAAAGAACTTTTTATATACTTATTATTAATTTTGAAGTAATCGAGAATTAAATTGAAATTATAATTGAAAATCTTGAAAATCAGTAAGAGCTGACACAAATTTTGAACTTATTAAAAGCTGCACATAACGAAAGTAGATTCATTTTGTTCAAATTATTGATTCAAATCAGTGAAAACAGTACCTGCGTATATTTTTATAGTTTATGATATTACAACTTTAAATGCTAACGTATTTTAAACGTTGATAGAAATTAATTTAATATCAGTTATTTA
>JABFQD010001153.1:0-19696 GCA_022817045.1 Psix sp. ZL-2020 | reverse complement strand
CGTTTACCATACTAGCAATGATGGGCAGTATATTAAATTTGAAACTGTCCTATTAATGAAAAGTAAATTATAAGGTTTATGAAAAAAAAAAAAAAAAACTTGGGAAGAAAAAAGCACGCAAGATTTGCAAGCCGTGCATTTTTCACTTAATTTAACCGAGTTAAACTTTATGAAGAAACGCAATAAAGAAGTTTATGATTCAAACGCATGATGCGCGTAATCATTTACGTAGGAGAAGCAAACCGAAGCTTTTTTTAATGCTGCGAGAGAAAAAATAGTCTTAATGATATTCCTATACCTAAGACAGAAGCACGTTAAATGGGGAAGAAGTAGCGCATTCCACGAAACTGGTGCTTCCTTTTCGAAAAGATCTCTTAAGCTTTTGCAAAACGGCTTAATCGCTTTCCCTGACGTTTGAATTCTTTCGCTTGCTATTATCTTCGCCGAAACCGAACCAGAAGACGAGGCGAAATTCTTCTAAGCTATACCGAGCGTATTAACTTCAAATTACTTGACTTTGCATCGTTTGCTTAATCTCTTTTCGGCGATGGAAACTTATTGAAATCAAATAAAATCATCTGCATTAAAAATCACAATTTCGTATAAATAATTGTCGAGTGAAATTGTACCTGCAGCATTAAAGCTTTGTAAAGCTTTCGTTCATTTTTGACCAAATTAAAATGCTTTTCTTAATACCATCAATCGATTTTCCTTAATTGAATGGTTTATCGCGAACAAACAGTCTGCACAAATTCCCATTAATTTGCTTACAAAAAATATGTAATGATATCAAAAATGTCGAATTATTATATTTCACAGGCAATTATCTGTTCTATTTAAAATTGTTTGATTAACTGCATTTAAATGTAAAAAAATTGAAGCGAGAAATATGATGCCAGAGTAAATTGCGCTTTGTTGATGTCTGTCGGGTAAAATTGACAAATGATTGCCGAATCGCAGTAATGAATTTATGCAGCGTAAAATATGACGCGATTTCGGTCGTTTTAAAATCTCTCGAGAGTCATTGAATGTGTTGGAGAACAAAATGCTGAGCAAAGTGGATTCAGCAATATTGTTGGTTGCTTAATGCGCGCCACGTGGCATTCATAATCAACGCAAATCAGTGTCACCTATAATAAAGCACATCCAACCAAGAGAGATTAATTATTATCTGACATTTATTACGTCATACTCAGACATAGAGAATAGATATGAACGTCGTGTCGTGTGCGTTCAATTTCTGTTTATTTGTCGTGGCGTGTTTATGTGTCTGCGAGATGCGTGCTGATATCCGAAAACGATTCCGCAAACTGTGCAAGTCTTTAGTTGCACTCTCGTTTATCCCGTTATCGTAACGATGTAAGTGGCGCGAACATTCTGAAAGCCTGCGATTCATTATCAGTGCTTTAACTGCGCCCGACTAACTCTTACCAGTTTTTATAGTTATTTTCATGACTCGTTGTATAGTGCAGATGACAACAATGATCGAAGCCTCCGGCAAAACACTGTTTCAACTCTAATTATATTCTTTTAATTACATCAACGCGTACCTTAGGCAAACATTTTCTAATTATCTTATGGTATTTAGTTTAGGATTTTAAGACTTTTAATTATTGTATTATGTTTGTGAATTTAAATGCAATCGTTTATTTCTCCCATTAACTTCACCTTTCGCCTTTTTTCTACTCTGTAATTAAAACAGAATGATATAATAAAGAGCTATCTCGAAACACGAAATACAAATCGCGACTTTTTATGTTGTTCTTCTACCAGTAATGTGATGTTCAATTTTATTGCAAGAAATTTCAAGAAATTATAATTTGTCCAATTTCATTAACTTGACTTTTTCATATCAGTAGAGCTGTTTAAATATCCAATTATACAATTTTCATATGAAATTCGTTCATTGTAATATCGATGCTCAGCTAACAGAAATGTTCCTTTATTTTATTTTAATTAATGAATGCAACGGTGAGAACAGTAGCTACTTTCCGTACCGATGTAGAACATTTTTCTTTTTATTTTTCATACGTAAATGTAATGTATTATAATTAAAAGGCTGATTTGAGAAATAATTTAACTGCTAGTTTTAGCTTCTCATCCCAACAAACACATTTGAATATATTTCAAAATATTTACTATCAAGCGATCATGTCCGATGCAACGAAATCAATTTCAGTTACTATTTTACCAACGTTTTGAATGTTTGCAAAAGAATTCCTAGTTTCGTTTACATACAGACTCTTATGTGTCTGTATATATCATTTAATCCGTTGCATTCCTAATACCTACTGTAAATTGTTAATTATAAATCAATGGCCCAATCAGTGCATTCTTGCATAAAATGAATAAATCATATCCATGCATTTTTATTTTAATATTCTATTTAGAGAAGAATAATAACTAATAATTAAGTGCATTCGAATCAGGTCGAACAAATATCGCTTCAATATCCCTACTCATTTTTATACGTTTAAGATTCCATGCATTTTTCACCCTTCTATAAAAGCATGATTTTAACCTAAAATTAATTTCGATATCTTTCAAAAATTATGTATGCTTACAAAAATAGATTTCAAAATTTCAATTGGATTAATTGACGTTTGTACGACTTTACAATTACGAGTTTCACAACAAAAATATAATGCAAATTAATCAAATCGTTTCTGTTTTCTTTTCAACACCAATTGTGCATTGTGTAAGAGTTTTTTTATTTTCAAAAATAAAAGAACTTTTTTCACTAATCGTTTAACAGATGTGGTAATTTTAGTGATTAAAAATTGATAAATCAATTATATCAACAACTGTGGAATATATGACGGATTTTCGTAGTCGAAAATTTAGTAAAAGAAAATGAAAATTTCAAAGAGATGTATACAATTTACAACATGAAATTCGATTAATCAACTTTTTCGTTAATATTTAACATAAAAGTCTTTTGATCAAATTTCGTAATTAACAATTCAATTTCTGTGCAATAACCATAATATTTTTCGATTTTCTTCATTAGATAATTGTTCTTTCAGTATTGAACCATTATTATCGTTACTATCATTGTGATTTTTTTAACAATTTTTGTTATTAAATCAAATCAATTACCAATGGATCGATTTTCGATTTTACTGATTCTACTGATCCAATTTTTATCAACTTTCCGTTCCAAAAATCTCTATCATGAAATAGATGTTTTTAAATAGATTAAAATTCAGTCATTATTCTGATCAAAATTCAACGGAATATTGAAAAAGCAGTATTCCTCGTTTAAAGTGTATCTAAATTTAATCTAATAATTTTGTCGACTAATATTTTTTGAAATGTGAATTAAAAAATAGTTGACGAGTAAAACTTTCTTTATTTTGAAAATTCATTCTAGCAAAAAGTAACTAGCAAAAAGTTAATATTGCATTATATAATAAAGGAAGTAGGTAAATTATATTTGTTTCAATATGATCATCAGTTAACATAATTTTAATATAAATAATTATTTATATTACATTAGTGAAACTAATTTCTAAAGAACTAAACTATTTCTAAAGACACCCTCTATAATAGATATGAAACTTACATATTGAATGTTGCTTCAACGTTGTAAGAGACACTTTAAAATGTCTCAGAGAATTAAGTTTTAAAGCAAGTAAATTAAATATTAAATAATTGAGAATCGTATAAAGAAGTTTAACTATTTACCAGATTTTCGACCTGGTACCGGTGATTGGCTACTCATCGCCGTTAACTGTCGCTAACGAGAGCTGACAGACAGGACTTGTACAATCAAGCAGCAATGAAACAAGCCAAGTAAAAAACAAGCAAAAATCAAATGTAATATGTAAACTCGACACAAACTAAAATGAAAATGTCATTCGTTAGGGAATTTAAAGGATCAGCTTAACTATGCGTCCATTTCACTCTCGGGTAGCATTTCTTCAACGTTTACTCAAATCAAAATTTATATCAATAATTACAAATGTGAAAAAGTTATTTCAAACAAAAACTATTTCCATCTCTTCGGTCGTAGAATTTGATTTATCGAATAACTGTTCATTTAGATTAATTGTTTCAATTATTCTAATCGTTCTAATTATTTGCTTATTCTAATCATTTTTCGATGTTACAAATGAACTATAATTTCGTAACAAACACTGTGCAGAAAAAACTATATAATTCATTTAAAGGGCAAAAATTAAGTTAACTAAAGAATCGATATGTTACTTTCATTATTTACTATTTTATGAATATTTTTATGCAACATAATTACATTACCCCTGAAATGATGAATTTTTTGATCGTAATCCATTTTTAAATTTAATAATTAGCTTTGACTTAGTATCACTATGTAAATCATATTATTCCGAAACATTATAACCTAAATAGTAACATTAAAGGATTAGTAGTTTACCAAAAAGTCTCTTAATAACTCAAAACAAATCGAAGTCAATTAGTTTAAAGCCATTTTGCTGAATCTTTTTCCTGCCGCATCAATAAAATGTTTTAAATATTACTGAATCAAGTTAGGTATTCAATTTAATGAAATAAAAATAATATAATTATACATGTACCATAGCATACTAGATTAGGAACTAATTGAATAGTATAATACCGTTGAATTAAATCATAATATTACTTCAAAACAATTCAAAACTTTACAATGAGAAAATCTATTGTGATTAAAACATGAGCTTGTACTAGTAAATGTATAATAAATATTGCATTGATTTGAATAAGAATCCTAATTTCTATTCTTGTTTAATTCTGAATTTCATACATGATCAAAAAATACTATCAATTCCTGACGCCTTCGTCTTCACTTCGTATGGATATTTTAGTCGAAAATTAATTATGAACTTATACGATTCGAATTTCAGTTACATCTATCATGTGTTCCATTTTATATACGATTTCATCATTTCTGTGCGTTTCATCATTTTTGTTTCAATTTTTATTAATTTATAGCTACAGTTATTATTATAATTAAAAATTACTAATATATTGAAATAATAACTTTTCTGGCATGAAAATATTTTTATATTTTATTAAAAGTTCTATATAGGAAAATTGATATAAAAAATGTACTGCAATCTTTATAGTTCTTTATAATGACAGTTCATATATAAGTAACATATGAGTAAAACAGTTCTTTCTATAAATTGATACGATATTTTATACTTGACACATTTTTATTCGACTTATTTTTAACAGAACTTATTTTATATATTCATACGTTTTTATACATTTAATTATTCGACGAAATAGCAATGATTTTATTACAGACTTTTTTATTCGAAGCACCAATCCACTTTATTATATTTCCATTAAAATAACATTCATTAATTATTTTAATATTTGATAATAAACAGAATTATATTGATGAATAAATTATTCTCTTTCAAAATTATGTTACTTTATCATAAGTAATATAACCAAATGTAAAACAGAGTAGACTTTTATTTATATTTGCCTACATTTTCAAAAAAGAAAAATCATTATGAAAATAGACCAATCAATATTACAGTAGATTTAATTATGTCGACTAAGTGCAAAATAATTATGGACCTTTTAGTCATTGTTGAATTTTATTAGTTTTGGAATCTTTTCAAACAAAAATTACGATGCAATTTATGGGTCTTCGTGTTTTATTGTTATTTACAAATATTATGAGATAGGTCGTATATTAATATTTAAAAATGGATTTTATTTAGATCATCGATTCTAATTATATATAAATACTGTCTTTATTTTATAATATAAATAAAACAATTATCATACACGAAGTAAAGATATTGTTCGAACGGCAATATGATCGTCGAATTTTTAATTTAGTATGAACATTTAACTAAAAACAGACTTCAACTTTTGTAGATCTAATTTCATTGCTTCTCATTAAAAATGTTTCACTTATTTCAGTTCCATTTCCAAATTGAATGTTTAGAATCATTTTTATAGGCGTTACACACGAACTTGGCTATCGATGTCAAAAACCATCTTCCCATTTATCACACGGACTTTTTAAGTTAGAGAATGTACGATACCGGATGTTAAAATGAGTTTTTGTATTACAATAAAATTTCGAAAAAATAGATCAGTAAGGTTGAAACAGTATGTGCTGTCAACATATCACTGCTAGAGATTAACTTATTTGTACTCAAATTTAAGAGATTTTAAATTTAATGATTCCGTAAATTTCGTTGTTATCGTATGTACACAACACATTCTATGCTGGAGGCTCCTTGACCTATTGTACTGCAGACATAAGAATTTTATGGGTTTAATATTACCCTATGAATTCAACGTGTTTTGCGATATGCAAGGGATTTCCACTGTGTATACCGAGCAAAACTTAACGTAAAAAAATGTTACACTCGATCGAATATTCTACAACACCATCAATTTTCAACGGAAATATGTCAAAATGCAGAAGTAAATTTAGCAAGTCATAAATCCGCTTTTTTCATCATAAACGTGAGTTCTTTGGCGCACGTCAGAGGAAATTGAATGAATTTTATAGCTATTACATACACCAGGTGGAATATCGAATTTTTGTAATTTTTGAGCAACGTTTTACCAACTGTCTTTATAGAAAGTAGCAATGAAAAACCGGCTGGGTAGAATTTAAATCACAACTATTATTGCATTTTCAACAATCTCCTTTCCGTAAATGAATTCCCAGAAAAAACGAAAAGCGTAAATCTTAATATTTGTATGTGTCTATATATATCCCACAAGTGGCACATGTATAAATATTTCTATACATAAAAACCATATTTATATATGCTCCTCAAAGAATAGTTTAATGATTGAAATGTAATGGCATATTGATATCGGTTGTTAACAATATCGGATTTTGTTCACATGAGAGTTTACATGATGTTTATTACATAAACGATAATTAGCATTTGAAGACGTACATAATCAAAACAAGAACGCGTTAGCGAAACCTTACTTTATCAGCTTAATTGTCAATTTCCTTATTCCTTCTTTGAGAAGTAACGCAGTGATAATACAATTTCTGTTTCAACAACGGTGGCAAGTTCTAGTGGAAGCAATCTATTGTCGTCGGAGACACTGTCTGTCTTGAATTCTAAAGAAGATTCCGCGTCGAATGTTCTGTATGCAGCCACTAAGGCTCTCGATGACGTCACAACAGTGATTACCAAAAGCTCACTTTACATCATTAGTACATACCAAATGGTCTCTGTTTTATGGATAATAGAAGTGCCCTATAACACTTCACTGCTCTGTATTAATAACTAGCTAATATTAATACAGTTTTATGTATTATCGAGATTGATATTATTATTATAAGAAAAGTAAAGCTCAGAAGTTTTCAACAAAAGCTGTTTGTTGTATTACTTCTTGAACAAATCTCCCACTGTAAACATTTTGACTTTTATATTGCATTTTAAAAATAGTTGAGAAAAGTTTAGAGGATTTTGTAAAATAATGAATAATGATTAGCTTCCGTATTAAATATAATAAATAAATTATATTTGAACAATAAAAAGTTTTCTTGATCTCAAAAGTTTTTATACTTTTATATAGTAAAAAAACACACGTAACGAATTTTTCTTTTATGATTGTCTAAAAACTGGAGAATTCATAATGAAGAAGTTTTTAATAAAATTGACATAAATCAATTATTAAAACATATTTTTGTTCTATTTTCATTTTTATTAGAATGCTAAGTTTTTGCTAGAATTGAATTTTGTCAGCTCAACATGTTTTAATAAAACTTTCAGTTTCAAATTCCTCTGAGCTATCTGTTTATCACATTAATTAATAAATACAAAAGATATTACAACGCGGTTTCGACAAACATAAAAGCCAAAGTTTCTATGAATTTAGATACGTATTTTGTTCCTAGTCATATACTGTTCACAAAACTCGAGTAGAGCTTATGGAAAACTTCTATTCAATTTTTACAAATTTCATATAATTTGCCATGTTTTTTAATTCAACTGTAACAATTCCTTTTTAAATAAAGGAATATTTTTTTGTTATATTTTATTATATTATTAGTAATAAATTATCGTAAACTTCATCTAGATTAAATTAATTCAATATTGATTTTACTATTTTTTCATTTTTAACTTTAGAATAATTAACTTCCTATTCCAATCATCGTAGAAAATACTAATAAACACACAGTCAAATATATTTAGTAGAGATTGCAGTGTAATTATGCAATAAAAAACTACAATTTAAAATTGTTGAAATAATCACGGAATCAAATTCTTGAAAATGCAATAGTTGTCATTACAGTTTGAAAACTAATAATAGAATATTACTATAAAAATTCATTGAGTACATTTACAGTATCTTTGAGACTCGTGATAAGCGTGATTTTAATTTGTCCCGAGTCATCGTAATTAAAAATAAAAATTAATATTGAAATTTATTGATTCAATTAATAGCATTTAATTTTTAAACATACTTGAATCCGAAAATCATTAGTACTCATCTTGAAATAGTATTAACCCAATCAAAATTAAATGCAAACGAACTGATTTCAAGTCTACTTGACGCAAGCATTATGAAGTTTTTATAAATAGCAAAATACGATGAACAGATCGATAATGAATCAGTTGATAATGATATCTAATTTTAGTCAATTTAACTATAGCGTTTGATGTTTCTACATTGACTGAATTATACAATACATCATTGTGTGGTCAACATGAACGTTATATGTACCGTATATAAGTTAAATCATTTCAAATTATTTTCCAGGAGAATACACACTTTGCTAACGAAATTGTACACATCTTATCAATAGCTTTTAAGATCCCGGAAAATATTTGACGATTTTAAGTCGCTGAGAAAAACATAATCTTTTCTATATTTACAGTAAAATAAATCCTTCTCGATACAATTTCGTTGAAATTAAATTTTATCCTTCAGTTACATTACAGAGCTAAAATAACAACTTGTTGCAAACCACAAATAGTAAGAAAACTTACATGCCGCTACGTGCAACGGCATGTAAGTTAAACTTTTTCAACTATGTTTGTGGTATTTTCATGGATTTTAAAAATATTTATACATTAAGAATTTTCGCAACAATTTTTATTACCAAGTTTATTTGATATTGATATCAGGTTATCTTTTTGACTCAAATGCAAGTGGTTCAAACATTACTATTTCGACTACATTGAACGAATCATTTTTTGATTCATTTGTTTTTGCCGAATCTATACACCTGATAGTTCAATTTTATATTGTTAGTATGACATGCGTCGATATTCATTTTTTTTAAATTTAGTGCATTTTATGGAATCATAATTGAGTTAATTAGAAACATGACATGATACAAATGACCATCTAATTGGACAATTGATTGAAACAAAAATTGAGTAATATACATAATTGCAAAAATACTTTAATGAACTCTAAAATTATTTTGTATAAGAAGTCGAAAAATGCTTCTGCTATACTTCAAAGGCGAACACAGATGGCGCTAAAATTTGGATACACATTACACAATGTTAAATTCGCGTAATGCGATTTCAATGCATTAGAGTTTTGTGTGATAAATTTCGTCGAATCGATCGGCGTTGCGACCGGCTGTTTTATCTATTGCTGTTCATAGCAGCGTGTAAACCGCCGGACCATTCGCGTACATTTATCGGCATTCGAGCTATTAACCATCAGAAAAGCGGATTTCAACTAATATAGGTGAATCTTTCGTCTTTTATTCCCTAACGTTTATCCCCCATATTGCGCGGATTCATCGCAAGATTATGTCAATAGCTCTTTTTGCGTGAACCCGTATCCGTTACTCCATAAATGAGCCTGTAATTAAATATTAATGACGATAAATATGAAATCTGACATAAAAATAATGCATTAGGAAGATGTGAATACCAGCCTTGGTAAAATTTTGAGCGCTAAAAATATCGAAGATTACGTCAAGCCAAACGCCATCGGTCAAATGCTACGGATAAAAAGAGACGGAAGAGCTTGAAAGGCTGCATGTGATTAATTATGAAAATTTTACTATCGTAATTGATATTTTAGTGATGGCACACTTTTAATGAACTTTTTCCACAGTTTTCTTACGGCTAGTTGAATTCTTTGAGTCAATTTTCTTACGACTTGCGAAACATTTGATCCGAGTTTGATCATTAATTAATTTCGCTCAGCAAACAATTTATTTGACGTGAAGTGTTTGCGACGACAATTATTATCAAACATAAAAAATGAACGTTATTACGGCTGATTTCAAAAAGCCCCACTCGATTTTATGGACGATGGTACTTTGGTAAAATTAATATCATCTCATAACAACTGTTTTTAAAATCACATTTTGGTAATTATGAAATAGTAACTATCTTCTACACCAAGAAAATATCCAAATGTCAATTTCAAAAACTGTATTTGTTTATAAAACCAATTAATTACATGGAACGTTTAAAGTGATATTGATCAAAATACTAAGCAAGGCTAAAATTTGGAGAGGAGAATGTTCTCCTCTTTTAATATCCTATTAAAGCTAGAATATTTATTTGAGTACCTAAGTGACGCAGTTTGCTTAACGTTGAATATACATAAAATTCACACAGATCTGTCCTATACTTTGTATATACAATGATATATGTAATTCATGTTTGCTTTTACACAGGTTGATCGGAAAACAGTATTGAATCACTCTTGATACTTATCATTGGGCGAGTGTTTGCAATCAACTATGGATTAACGCTCCATTTCAAAATCCATCCAATGGCGATTTGAAAATTCGTAGCTAACATCGCACAAACTTTTTCCATACCATATTATACTTGTCACAGTTGCAACTCGCACGACATACGCAAACAATGTTGCACCGAAAATTCATATTTTGGGTGTAAATCATTTTCGAAATTGATGAACAAAAGAACTGACAATAACAGAAATATTTGAGTACAACTATAAGATATTGTATTGTAAAAATTGATCAAAGTGGAGTCCTTTTAAGGGGGCAAAAGAAAGTGATTTTGAATTCACAAACTGGCTCGAGAAAAGGCCAGTGCCGACTATTGCAAATTTGTAAAAGGCGCGAGTAGACAATAATTTCGATGCGAAGACATTTTCGTTCGCAACTAAACTTTCTTTGTTTCGTCGCATACTATATAACGATGGTCTTTTCTCCGCGCAAAAAAAACATAGGGTAGTTTCTTTGGCACTACATAACCCTCGCATATACTCTTCATCCCTCATTTTCTCACTTCACTCAACGTTCTGTTACTTACTTAGCATTTTGTTTTTTATCATGGCATAGCCGTTCTTCACACAGCACTATGTGCTTTTGTATGCCCTTTTCCCGTCGAGACATTATTTGGCTTTAAGTTACATGTCTGAGACTGTTGAAACTAAAACTGCAAAAAATGGCATTTCAAAAATACTGAGCCTATATTTTGAACAAATTTCGTTTAATTTCGTTCTTCATTCGTAAATATCGTTGCAGACAAGCTGAAATATTCTGGTGGCTCATATTACTTGGACTTGTGCGAATTCAACTAATAAAAAACGGAAAACCCGACGGATTCGGTTTTATAATACAGAAAACTCACGTGGTCGTTTTAATACTGCGAGGGCAGAACGTGACTTTTCAAGCATATGAAGGCTTCAAATATGACGTGAAATATTACTGTCATGGAATTTTATTAAGCCATTTAACATTTGTTCAAGTTCAAAAAATGAACATTTTGTTGAAGGTATCACACTTTAAATTGTTCTGGAAGAGGAAAGCGGAGTGATTAATTGTCTCCTTTTACTTATTATATTTTCGAAATTCCATTACGGATAATAAAAGAGAATTCGAAAATAAATGCGAGACGACGAACTCTTGAATTTGTTCAAATTGTAAAGCGACATAGAAACGTTGGCAAAATGATTTGAGTTTTAATAATCCGGGCAAAAAAATGTGACCCAGATGTCTGGACGAAATAAAAATAAATCGATTGTTCTTATACGCCGGGTCTTGAAATTGAGTTCAATTATTTTACAGTTTGGATACAAACTCTGACAAAAATGTCACATAAATTATTATACTGTTAGAAGCGCTCCGCCGACGTATGACCAAGTACGAGTCATTTTTCTAATGCCACAAAGTAATCGTACATTATAAACAGTCATATTTTGAGTCTATTTATAAAATCATTTGAGCGTTCAAAATTGATAGAAAAATTATTGTACCGGATCGAAGTAACTGTGCGTCAAGCTTACACTATTACAGATTGATCTAGAATGAAAAAGCAAAAATGAAAGTTTGAGTGACAAGAAAAAGGTTGTCAAGGAAGTTTTGGAGTCGCCGTAACAGAAGTTGAAGCTAACTTGAAGCCCAAAGTTGGGCGCACATTTTGCGCGCAGACGACAGGGCATTCCTTGCGACGAGAACAGGAGAATTTGGTTCAACTAAAAAAGCGCTACCTTAATTAGTAATTAACGGGCATCACATAACTTAGTAGTGAATTTTCATCGCTAAGCTTGCAATTCGTTCTTGATTTTCTTGTCGCGTCACTTTTTATCACTCGTCGAAGAATTCGTCGAGGTAATAAGAAACTCAATGAAGACAACTATTTCGCACAATCTAACTTTCGCACGTGTTTTAGTCAGCTCATAGTTTGCTATCGGATACGCCGTTACGATGACTGAAATGTGATAGACGATAAAACGTTACTGCGAGCAGAGCAAACAAAGCCCAATCTACTCGCTGAGTAAACGACCATACGTTCACTTATTCATTGATTTTGCATCGCCGGTCTCGGGAGTCAACCTGTGGCGTTCAGTCAAGAAATGTCATGTGATGAAATATTGGAAAACGATCAGTTCTTTATTTAGCAGTTGCTCCCATAAGCTCGTTTTAAACGTTTTTTGCACATTACCCTAATTGAATTGTCTTTATCTGCTCTTTCTCCGCGCAAAAATGTACGACTATTAAATGCTTGGTATTCCAATCATACCACTAATGCGTCTCTTACGTCCTCACACTTTCGTGTCAAATGAATAGTACGCCTCTAAATTATCCTTCATCATTTTTTTATTTTTTTTCAACCTTTCACCTTATTCTCAACGTTATTATTGGAAAATAATTTTCATGTAATATTCACAATTATTTATTTTTGAAATATGTTTACAACTTTACTAGCGTCAATAAGTTGTTATTTTTTAACATATTATCATTCATTCATAACTCAACATTATGTAAACACTCGCTACGAAGTATTTTTCTTGAAACAAATTTTATTGATGTATGCAATAATAATTATATAATTTATCAAATTTGCTATAATAGAAAAGGAAAAATAAATTGCTGTTTAAACTTTTAAGAATGTACCAAAAAAATGGAGATTTTCCACTTTATCTAACTTGTTCAGAAGATAATTATACGAAATGTAAGACGTGTTCTTCGCTAAGTAGTAATTCCGTATCACTATGATTAGTAAAAGTTTACCGTTTAAAGTAACAAGAAACATGAATTTCGCTATTTTACTCTTTCGACACGTGGGAAATGCAAATTGCCTTATACGTGAGGAACAGACCAAAAAGACGAGGTTAGGAATTGGATATATTAACTGTTTTCATTTATAAAAATCTAAACAATTTAAAAATGTGTTTAAGATTTAAAATAAAATAGAACTTAAATAGGAAAAAGAATCTTAAAAATGATTCGCTTTTTATAATCTTTCTCATATCATTTGAACAGCCAAACAAAGTTTGCTGTTAGACAGGACAGATCTTCTAACGAAAGTCTGTCCGCTTCAGGTTGTGAGACAAAATTTGCCGCATATCTCTCATTATCCTATATTCCTGTTACTATTTCATAACTTAATCTTAAACATATGCTACTTACAACTTCGTTCATCAGAAATTCATGATTATAATTTACGAACATTTTACCGTTATATTAAGATCACTTCTAATGATATTTCGTACAACAACAAAAATGAAAAGAAATTGATTGATATTTGTTAAAATTATTGAACAAATAAGATGAAAATTGACTAAAAAAGAAGACGTAGATGAATGAAATTTTAAATATACAGCCGCTGTATGAAATTATGATTGGGTTGATTATTTCGTTGGTGATATATTTTGGAGAAAGTTATCACTATATTAGATAGATGATTATGATTGATATCATGAGTTGAGGCATTAGGAAGACGTAAATAAAAAATGGTGTACAAGATGATGATTGAATTTGAAAGATAGAAGGGGAGACAGGAAAAGAAGTGGAGGGGAGGTGGAAGAACATTTTTGGCTAGGAAAATGAGAGAAGCTGTGAAAGGAAAGGCATAATGGAAAGTCGGCGAGTGACGTGCAAGAAGTCGACGCGGGTCAAACAAATTGAACCTTTTCAGAGCTATCCGAGGATAATGCGAGCATTTAACAATGGCTGTTTGGTCGTCAGCGGATAGTACGAGGATCGAAAGAGTGAAGAATAGAAGAAGAGTAAGTGAACGCGCGCGCTGCGAAGGTAGTTATGGCGCTTTTCAGGAGCGAGCTCGTACACTCGACCTCCTCACGTCTCTTATTGAAGCCGATGATATTCGGCCTCCATCATGATTTTCCTCTATTGGAGGCGAGAACCGGTGCCTGGTTGCTATTGCAGCTACGTTGCCGAGTGGTTTTATGATTTCATGCTCCATTTCTCGATCATTTTAGCCCGATATTTTAGCTTTCCAGACACGCACGCATTTCGATGCAATTTTTTGCCGACTCGGGAAACAGTTTTCATTAATATTATCCCCCGTAACTGGGACAGTTTGAAACTTCCAATTGTCATGTTCCCTCGCGCAAATATCGCTGAATTTTGGTGCGCTGTTGCATCAGTTTGAGTCATTCATAATTCGGTTTCTCTCTACTTGTCGTCTCTTCTTCTCAAATCAAATTACTTTATTTATTCGTTGGCTCTTAAAGCGACTTTTTCCCGCTGTTATAAATATTTGATTCAACTTGCGTGGCCGCAAATTTGGTTGACCGCGTTTCAGAAAAAGTGCACTCAACGCCAATCGGTTACTATTTTTTATTAGACTGTGTCATTCATGATCTCAGCTTTTTCAGCACAAAAACGTATTGTGTGCTTGGTTTGCTTTTCTGTGCTCGAACCGACGCATTTATTCTTGATGAATGTCCGAATCTAGCATTTCCTGACAACATGTATAAATTCAAGCAACCACAGCGGATTCTGGCTAGAAAAATAGGCTCGGTGCTAAGCATCCACAGGTCTGTATTTCTGCATTAAGCGCACTTCTTAACATTTGGTTTTCAACCCCGACTCAAGGGATGAGGATACGGCAAACTTCCGAACTAATGGGCGTGGCAACTTTATAAATTAAAAGCATCGCAGTGGGATTTAACCTGCTCTGCGAATTCTATCCGTTCTTCTTACGCTCTCCGCCTTTTACTGATTTTTCAAACCCTTTACTCTTTCGGGTCAACTTTTTGTTCACCTTTTGACCATTTCGCGAAATTCTGTTCCTCCTTTTCGCTCAAGCAGCAAACTTTTCAATTTTTAAGCACCTCACTTAATAATATTTAACTCAATCTTCATCTACATTTCATTCATTTCAAGCGTGTCTTGCTTTTTCAGCAAAACTCGACATTAATTTGTCACGCTTTTTATCGCTTTCACAAAACCCAATAGCAAGCGAGACTTTTTATACTCTACATCGCGAGCCAAATGAAAATTTCAATTAATCATAGTTATTTCTATCTGTGTATTGATTTATTTATTCTACAACTGCTTATATTTAGTAAGAGAATCGGAAAATACAATTTCGTTATAATGTACAGCATTCAAGATTCTCGTTACAAGAATAGAAATTGATTCATTTGGTTTTATTCCCAAAAACAATGTTTCACCCTTTTCAACGTTTTCTACTTGCAGCACATAAAACGCATAGCTAGATGTCGTAACATCAAGACTTAGAACTATAATTCGTCCAAGTAGCCACCTTCCTGTGGCTACACGTGAAAGGAACCGCACACTCTGCAGTTCGGCCTTTTGCAATTCGCACTTACCGCAATCCACCTCACTAGTCTTCATCAACCTATAACTTCAATATACCTATAAAACTCTATCTAATGATCAAATTGTCACTAAATAAAGCCACCATGAATTGTACTTCAATTATTTCAATTTGCAGTTTCGTTTCAAACATTTATAGTTGGATAATTCATGTACTTTTATTTCAAACCTATTTAATACTATTACTCTTGTTACCACTGGATCATGTCGATATTTCACGCTTAATTAACTATTTATATTTGTTACTGCTCTATGCAAATGGTCGCAATTATTTTTATTCAACTTTTCATTTAATGCATTTCATTAACCTCAAAACTGGCAATTTATTTTAATCTTAAGTTATATACTATAAAAACAAATGATAAACCAAGAGCAACATAATATTTTCATTTCGTAACTACTCTACTTTATGTAAGTCTTCAGTAGTTTTACTGTTACCCCGACTATCTTAAATGTTTTGAGCTGTAATATTGATATAAAACTTGTGATAAGTAACAGCTTCAAATGAAAATGTTTAGAAATTCTTTATGAGAAAAGTTAGTACACATGAAAAGAAGTGAATACTTAAAATGATTTAATATGTTCGTTTATGGAAACGGATGATACACGTTTTCAGAATGTTGCAAATTTGTTGCTATTTCATGCACCTAATATGTCTTTTACGGATGACTCACAACTCTATTTCCCCAAGTTAGATATATCAAGAAATGTTCCCTCTTCAAATTATGTAACATGGTTTTTGATAAGATAAGTTTCTCCAATCGGACTAAAACTTGTGACATTTTTGATGTGAAAACAGAGAATCCCTTAAAGGTATATTATAACTCAAAAAAGAGAACATCATTTTATCTTGTCTCGACATCATTATTACAATTAACTTGCGTGAATTATTACAAATGCACGCGAATGATGCAACTTTATTTTATTATCTAATCTAATTATAACATTTCTCAATTTTGTTGTATTTTCCACTTTATCCTTCAATTATGTAACATTCAGACTGTAAATATTCAGATTTTACTAGTAAATAAATGTATTCTTCGATCATTGATTTTTCAGCCGGAAAAAAATAATTAATCAAACACTTTCTCAAAGATACAAACATATATAAAATCACAATAGAAAGTTGTCGTTAAAAATGAATCTTATTGTCTATGCAATAAAACTAACAGCCGGTTGATCACACAGTTTGAAATGAAACGTCTGATTACTTAATGAACTCGACGAAAAAAAGACAGGAAGTCATTTTAAAGCGGAAATGAAGCTGGCAAGAGTCGGAAATCTAGTGTTCATATCTGAAAGGTTGTCTCGTTGACAAAGTTAAAGGCGAAGGAAGAAGTTATTCTTGTGAATGATTGAACAAGCCTAAGGACTAAAATGAAATATTTAGCGTGTGATATTGTGATTGGACTGGGTTTATATCACATAAAGATATGTCGACTCATATACACAAATATTTTGAAATTGCTTATTATCGCCCGACAAATTATGACATTATCTCTAATGCTTTTGAGCTCAGTTCCCTCGGCACAATACATAAAATTTGCACTCGTCATACACGTACACACACAGAGAAGATGACAGTTATGATAAAGTTGTTTAATAACGGAATATTCATCCTGCCTTTCATCGAAGCCTACATTAATAGTCGATATTTATCTGCCTAATATTCAAATAATTTCTAATTTATGTTGGTTTACAATTTGTGTTTACATGAATTATAAATACGTTGTTATGGCGGTGTATTGATACGGAAGAAACGGTATTCAAAATTGAATGACTGAAACTGTATGTAGCGAAGGAAAATTAGTTTCAAAGGAAAACTCAAGTTGAAATGCTAAAAAGTTGATGTGAGTTTCGATTACAGCTAATATAATTAATAATAGCTCAAAGTATTGGAACGGTGAAATGTTTAGCAAGACTTGACGTACAGCTCGGTTCTTGCACATAGTAGCTCGAAAATTAATTGGTATTCTAATTCTAATAGTCAAGTTGAAGTTTATGGAAATGGTTTAAAATTTGAAGTGGTCAAAGTTCAGCGAGATCGATGACCTATTATCGGTCAGGTTAGGTTGCCTGATATTGTTCTTGTGTACTTTGGTAGATTACCAAAGTATTCCGTCAATAAACTAGTACCGACTTAGCCCAATAGCACGGACCCTTCTAATAAACTCGAAAATCATTCATGCGTTTCAATTATGTTCTAAACTTAAGGAGTTTTGCTAACTCGATCATTTGATTTGGCCCATTTCTGTTGCGACAATGTGAGATCAAATGAAGCACATTATATTTAATAAGTTGATCAATAAAATCGATTCGATTGGTTATCTTTTTTTAATGCAGTTATCCCATTTATCATGCGCCTGAACAAAGCAATACAATTAACTCGTATATATGATTTTATTTTCAAATAATTTACTCGACGCTTGGCACCGCAATAAAAAATCTATAAGAAACATTTGGAGCACAAATTGCGAGGAATTAAATTGAATGAGGAACAAGAGAGTAACTATCCAATATAAGTGAAGAGGGATTGAAGTGTATTTGAATGTAAGTCGTGGTAGGCTAATGACACCCCTTTAGCTAGCTAGACTGTCTCACGCGTGTTTTCAAACTGCAGCTCAATATGAAGTACGCGAGGGATCAATACAAGACTATTGCTACCTGGAAATGTAATGCACCCTCAGGCAAATGTGCTTGGGCCGGAACAAGTTGCAAGAATGGCTCGTAACGGACTGTTAAAATCAGAAAGAACAGCTCACCGCGTCGACTATACAACGAAAAATCCATTCCCTCGCAATCATAAGAATATATTCCCCATTTTCGTTTACATATTTGTAAATCCCGCGCTGCGATCATGAATCCCAAATTAAATAACGATTATTCGAGAAGAGGTACTCTGATTTAAAAATTTATAAAGCTTTTCAAATAGTCAATCGTGGTATTAAATTTACTTGCTTAACAACCAATCTGAAACTTTTTCTCATTTTAATGTCACGCTCATTTATTCAATGAAACTTGCCTTGCGGCACGATTTGACATTTTTACACGCTAACATTTGGTAATCAAATTAATGCTTTAACGAATTTCAAATTCGTAATCGATGTTATTAAATTGAGATGCATTTTTTAAATATAGTATCGCAATGTATACATTGCGCCATCGCTCGCTCCAAAAATAGACTGAAATGTTGTTTTGTTCGAAATGTTGAAATAGTTGTAAAAAATAGACGGCATACTTTTTTTTAACCGCAGCGCTCTTCGCAATTGGTATTCACGTACATGAATAAATGATGTCAAACAAATGAACTCGAATCGCTATGAAAACTTGATTTAACACCATCAGTGTGAAAAGAAAGTAACAAATTTCATTGCGGAAGAGGACAGATGATTATATTCGATTAGAATTATCCCTTGTGGCGAAATCCTTTGTTCGCCTTTAGAAAAGGATGTGACTGGTTTAGCGCAACCAGAGGAAGAGTAAAAAAGAATCATGGCGTCGTCATGCTGACGGTTTAACATTCCGCAGTAACCTAAAGCAGGCACCCCCAGAAGCACTTGAATCCAACCCTCGATTTAAATCCTAGCTATCTTCGTGTCATCTTGATGGCTTGTATGCAAGTGCACCCGCTATGAATTGACTAATTATAATCTGAGAAGGGAATGTCCCGACTTTAATTAAAGACTTCTATAT
>JABFQD010001152.1:0-19711 GCA_022817045.1 Psix sp. ZL-2020 | reverse complement strand
GTAGATAAAACAGACATTTTGAATCTATCCAAAACAAAATTTTTACAAGCTATATATAAAGAAATAATTATGTTATTAAAAATAAGTGACAGATTTATAATAAAATTGATATCAATGTAATATACCATTGTTTAATATTAATTAAATATTTATACTATATAATGACTTTATCAATTCGATATTGAAGCTCTAATATTGACGTGACGTTAATTATCGTATAAAAAATTGATTCATTGTAGTATAATAACAAATATTAATTTTAATCATAATTCAATGTAGACTGCTTTAATTTGTTTGCACTTGAAAAACGAAGGAAAGTGTTATATACCTATAGAAAGTTGTACTTACTTTGCTTCTTTTTCTGAAATTTGTAAAATGTTAATTTACATTGTTGATTACTTTATAGTAGTAATCAATCGAATTTGAAACATTCATGTTGAATTATTTTTATTACCACATAAATTATTGGTAAGTATATAGTTTTCATATTGTCTATCCTCAATGTTGAATTATTAATGTTGTAATATTAGTTTAATCGCGTGTTCATGCAGATTTAATATTAATATCGATCGGTATCTGTTGAATAGATTCTTAAATATCCATTCTTAAATCAATATAAAAATGTCTGAGAATTCGATATTAAACTGGGAAGTTATCATTTGAGAATTTCATTGGTAATTATTTTGTATATTGTAAAAGGAACATATAAAAAGAGACATTCCACTAACTAATGTTTCCTGAAAACGCTTTCAACTCTTGCACATTTTATTTACATCTTTTATACTTTGACGACAAAAAAACGACTTTGATTAAGGATAAGCTCCTTCTTTTCGGCTCAAAGATGCTGTAATTTACAGAAGGGTAAACATTGGCTATTGGACAGCAGACGGTCTCTCGTCAACTTGCAAGAATTTGGGTAAAACAAAAAACTTTTTCGAGATTATCTGTCTTTTTAGTTCGTTAGACTTTTTTTGATGCGAACTTGTTTGATCCTATGAATACAGGAGGCGGGCCAAATTGTAGAGGAGTTGCGAAGTTTGGTGCGGAGAAAAAACTCTGTAGTGGACGTCGAAAATTCGTTCAGCAGGCTAAACCTGGAAGGTCGGTTTATTCTCGATCAGCGGCGATGATCTAATTCTGATTCCGATCAGGAGACAGTGTGGATAGCGAATTTCCATATCGATTCCGACGCAAAAATAAAAGCAAAAGTTCAAAGTTTCGCCGGCAAATGTCGCGACGTAGACATGCCTAATCCCTCTTTGGCCTTTACGTTCTAAAATGTGGAGTCGGGTGCGAAACAATACCGGTATTTCAAATATTTTATTAAAGTCTCGAAGGACCACGCTTGCGGTATAAAATGACAACCGGGGGTGGGGTTTTTAAAAGAGAACAACCAGAGAAAGTTGGACGCTCTTTTATCGATTATCGAATGCCTTACGGCATGATGTTATGAGAAAATTTACTTTTAAATGAAGAAAAAGTGTTATTCCCTCTTGTTCTTTATATTAGAAATAAAAAAAACAACCTTAACTTATATGCATTGTTTCCATTTTTTTTGTTTATTTATAATTACTATGAAAAGAGGAATAAACTTTGCAAAATTGGAAAATGTTGCAAACAATTTTTTCAATGGGAATTCAATATATTTATTCTCTTATTACATTTTAAAACTTATTTTTACCTTTTTTTGCCCACTGAATTTCTTTAATTAAGACTTACATATTTAGCAAATATTACTTCTTCTTCTTTCGACAACTGCAATATGTTAATTTTATGGGATTATTTCCGAGTATGTGCATTATTTCGTTATATTGCTAATTTAAAAAAAAACTTATTATTTCATTTGAGATAATGATTTTGACGAGCAATTCGTGAGACATAAAACGGATGACATAAAACACCCAACACTGCTGATGGTAAAGGAAATGGCGCGGCTGTAGTAGAGAAAAAGTACTTCAAAAGTATCTGCTTTAAACTCCGAGAAGTATTACGAGAGTGGTTTCTGAAAGCTCAAGAAAGTGAGACATACTATTAGAGTTTTTGTATGACCAATAAAAAATGTAAAAATCAAGCATAAATGTAAAATAAACACCTTCAAGCTCACCTTTTCCTCCTTTCCCAGTTTCTTCTATCAAATTTGTGATGGTCTTCATTGACAACTCATTTCTGAAACGATTCATCTCGCATGTGGTAACTCGCCCTTCGATCGGAGTTAACGATTATTCGATAATCTCCTATCGCGAGACTCGAATCGCCGATTTATCTCGAATCGATGAATACCACCATTAATTTCGTTTTATCGCCGAGGATTCGGTGGGATTCATAGGTGATGCGTTTTAAATGTAAAGCAGTCGAAGGCCTACGGCGTTCTAACGGGACAAGTTACGATAAAATTTGATTCACGCCAATCGCCATCCCTTTTTGTCTCCAATGTAGCCCTGACTAGCTCTTCCACGCTTTTTCTCTAATTTTCAGGCTATCGCCTTCTAATTCAATGTGGAAACAGCTTCAAAAAAAGTAATGCAATTGGCGTGTTACATTTGAGATCGCTTCTGACTTTTTTTAACCGATTATTTAAATACATATTATCTATATTTAATTTGGAAGAATTATGAATAATGCAGTATATGAAAAATGCAATTTCGCTTAATATATCTTAAAATAATTGCAGTCTAAGATTGAACCTACAGTAGCTAATACGCTTAGTGATGAAAATAAAAATGATTATAGGAACAAATATTACGTGATATTAAGATTATATCATTCGGCTTATAGACTTCTTCGGCAAAATAACTTTGATGCTATCAACAATGAGGATGAAAATGAAATGATACAAAATGATGCATCGCAAAGTATTGATGCAAAAAAAAAAAACAAGAGTATATAGTCAGTTTAAAAAACAGGTCATCGATTCTTGTTTTTAAGGGTTGAATAACCTTTGGTATGTGATTTTTAAATAATGTATTCTCGTCTGAGTTTTTGAACGTCTATAACTCAATAATTCAATTAAAGCTCTGCTATCTCGGATTCCGATTATTTTGGGATATCATTTGGTAACAAAGTTGCATTGCAGGTTATCGGCCTTTTATTATTTTGTGCTGTATTTACGAATAGCTTTTCTCATCAATAGACTGCGGTGAACTTTCATAAATAATCCAGGTTGAAAATATCTATTCATCTAGCAATACGTTTTAAAATAAATTTTTGTTTCCATGCCAACAGTTCGTGAGTATTTTAAGTAATTTTTTTGTCATTTCTTCCACACATTTTAATTTATATTGCATTCTCTAAATCTGAAGTAGTGAAATTTACTGCGAATCAGCGAATATTCAGTGAACTTTAGTTATTTACAAACCACTGATTTGTCCATTGGTATACTTATAACTAGATTTTAGTTCATTTCTGTTGATTTACAGTAATTTTTGCTGATTCATGGTGGAGAAATAATACATTTCAGCGATTATAAAATACAGTTTATGCGTAATTTGTTAAAAATACGTAGCGTTGTCGTGGCACAATTTTTGCAATATTTTTAATAGTCTATCCCAATACCTGAGTATATCAAATAAATTATCTCTAGAAGACAATTTTGAAAGATGAGACACGAGTTATTTTTCATGGAATAAAAATAACATGAAAATATTACATAGCATTACCGCATAATGTATAACCATGCATAAAGGTAAAAGAAATACCTTTTAAGGATAAACAACTTGTTTTTATATGATGAACAGTAGTGTGAAAAAATTACATACTTGTTGTTTTTCCTGCACTACATTATATCAAAGAACTGACATACATTCTATTTTTCTGTTTTTGCAATTAATGTTAAAATCCTTAAGTACGTAAAATATGTTGCAGTATTTTATCTAAATTCAGTAATACAATTATTATATTTTATAGGTTAAATTAATAGTTACATCAATTCACGGGTTTGATACACATTTAAATTTAGATTTAAAGAAAATTTTCACTGTAAAACAATGTAAAACTGATAAAGATGCATGGAATTTTCCCTTTTAATTGTTCTACAATTCCGAGAGCAGATATATAAATAAATTTAGGATGATGAATTTTTGCAGTCGCAGCATAGAATTATTATTTAAGACCTGATTCTTAGCACGTCTTATTTTAAAATACTTTGGATGTGTTCAGTTCTAACATGACATAGAATTTTGAATGAAATTTGATTCAGTAGTGAACGATTTAGAGTAATGGATTTTTGTAATGACTAACAGCGATTAAATTCACGAATGATATTATTTTAAGCTTTTCCATATACATTAGTTTTTTGGGGAAGATTTGTAAAGAAGATTGTGTAAGTGCATGCTTTCACATCAATAACAAGTATATAAAACGTTACATAGGACGTTTTCAGATGGCAGAAACAAACTATTACCCAACGTAAAAAATGTATCGTAATAAAATTTTTTAATACAATACAGTACAGTTTTATTACATTTTTAAGACAAATAAATGTAATTACAATTTGTATAGTAGTATAGTATGATTGTGAAGTTTTTTTTTGTAAAAACAATAAAAAATAATTTAATGGAAAAGTTGATGTGGTAACTAACTATTCAACATATTCATGTTGAGTCTCGTTGAAATTTTTACAAAAAGCTGTCAAGAAGCAATGCTTTGTTTACGCAAGCCATAACAATTGCAATTGCCGGTGCATTATTCAGCGCGAAGTGAACAAGTTTCGTAACACATGATTGATAGACAAATTAAAGCCGAAAACGAGCGAGTAAGGCCAGGTCAGCGTGAATGAATTATGCACACGTATGTGCGAATCAGACCAATCGCAGTCTCAAGCGCTGCGCGTAAAAGTGACGCAAAAGTAAAACTTGTGGCGAGCCAAAGCGAACATAGCTGGCAGCCGACGAGACAATGAAATTCAGATTGGCACGTTAGAGCTGCAAATAGCGTCATCCGAAATCGCTTATCCGTTCGCGTGAAATTTCAACTTCGTCTCTGCAATTCACGGAAATTTTAAATACTTGAAGCAAAATTTCAATTAAGGAATATTTGTGTTTCTCATGTTAATTAATTTGACGAGAAAATCAAGTATTCATTTTTTTTTATCAAAGAAGGGTTTGCAATTTCATGGTATTTTATGGAGAAAAACATAAATTTTATATAATTGAATTTAAAAAAATGAAAAATATACATGTATATTTAAACAGGTTTATTGTACAGTTTAATAGTTAGAGGAATCATATAAAAATGAAATACATACTTTTAGTATTAAATAATCGTTTTTATCCAGTTCCTCCAACTGTTTAACTATTGGATAACTGCCCTATAAAATGTTAATACAGGCAGTCTAACTGTATATTTGAAATCTAATTATTTAAAAGTAAATTTTTAAAAATTTGTGAATATTATGTATAGATATTCGTTTTATTCGATAAAGTTTATTCCTATGAACTAAATTGGGTCTACACGACATACCGAAATTGAGTTGATATTACGCCGCGCGCGCCCTAAATGAGTCGCATCTGTTTGAGTGTATATTGGATTGTGCACTAGCAATGGTTCGATCATCTTCTTGAATACAATTATGTAATAAAAGAAATAATTTTTTCAGTATCTTTCCGAAAAATTAATATTTGCAAACATGCTCTAAAAAAGTTGGTTCTTATTTTATCAATGATTACATCTCTTTTGAATAAACTATTTTACAAAAGAAACTTTTCGAAAGATAACTATAAATATTTATTTGTTAATAAGTCCGCTGAACAAAAAATGTAATTTGATGTAAATATATAATTCAATTTCTGCCAGTCAAGAAATTATTTCCAAGTTAATTGATAGTTGAAAAAACGCCAATTCATAAATAAATCATGAATTCTGAAGCAAGGATCATCAATTCATCGAGTCAATTCGTCGAAATCGCTGCCCACCGAGTTGTAAACGCAACGTCAACAGCGGCGCCCGCTAATTTCGGGGTCGCCCGTTCGTAAACTACATTTTACAATTAGCTGAGGTCGGCGATGTTACCCTCCTGGATTAAGCGACGAACAAAGGGGTTGAGCCCCGTAAAAACTGATCGACCGATTGCATTTCTTATCCGGGCTTTCAAAAGGTGTACAGCGATCGGCACTACGATCGTGATCCTCTTAATGTGAGGTAACTAACAAATTGGCAGCGCCGCCGCGAGGGCTCGTCTCGCGCAACAGCGATATTGCATTAGCCAGTTGTCATTTTTATCACGCGCTGTTGCGGCGCGATTTCGCAGCCCAGGGGGCGCCACGCGAGTTCAGAGGGCTGCTAACGACTCGTGTCGCTAGTACGCAACGCAATTTCCTCTAGCTCACCCGCCGGGATTGTCCTCTACAAGCTCACAAACATACCGTCCGGTTTTTTATTTAACTCACCAGCCGAATTCCAATTTTACACGCAACCGATTTGCAAGAGTTACAGCTGCACAGCAACATTTTTTGTCGACGATTAGGAGCTTTGATAGTGTAGCGTAAAAGAACTACAGTGAAAGGTTATGTAGTCTGCTCGCTTTAGTCACTCACATGATTTTTGTATGTAGGGAGGAAATCGTTATAACGAAACACTAAACGAGAACAATAAAAAACACAAATATATTTCGTTACTAAATAACCATTCAATTCAATTTATTTCACCTCTCTGACATGTACACAGCAAAGGTGTATTATTAATTCGATTAGTATAATTGTTTATTACTATATATCTGTTAATAAAATGATAAGCTAGAGCATAAACATATTGAATATAATAAATAACCAATATTTACTATAGTAAAATTGAATCCACTAATTTATGACTTATTTTATTAACGATGTTATATACACAATTCATATTTGTTAAAATAACGTTGTGCGTTATTATTTTATTTGTATCCGTATGCATGTTAGAAATGTGTTAGTTATCTCGATAATCTTATTACAGACTTGCATTCGTTTGTATTGAGGAAAGTTCGAAACTTGTATAATGAATTGTTTTGATATAATTAATATGAACAGTAACTTCATTGATTACCACGTAATTTAGAAAATGATAGAATTAATGGATTCTATCATAATATGAGTGAATGGAGGGAAATAAAGGTGCGATGTAAATTATCTCTGAAGGAAATGTTCTATGCGTTTAAGTGGTTATATGCAAATGTAATAATTTTGGCTTAATTGCATTACATCTGCGCAGTGTTACGCGTGAACTTGTTCACGATCAGGAGACTTTTCAGAACTTGACGACTCATAGTTAGGAGTTAAATTCTTGTTCGGTATTAAATTATCACTTGTTGTATTACTGGTTTATGTTTGGTTGGAAGTATGTAGCGGAATAACAGATTCCGTCGAATCTCGCGATAGGTAGTGAAGTGCTTACGCCATTACCAAGTCAAATATATTGTAAAAAATATTGAAATTCGCTTGAACTGATCCTATCCAAATATCCATTTTGCTTTCAAATTCAATGTATCCCTTTTTGAACTTAAGTTAAATTGACTGGACTGCAATAACTTTCTCTATTTGAACAAACTATTGATTATTAAACGAGCCTAAGTTACTGTTAACGGTATAAAAAGGTATCGCTTCCTCCCTCGAGTTTCGTAACAGGAAACAATGTATTTCTTATGAGCTGTGAAATTTACGGACACATGCGCAGGCGAAATTTATGAGTCGAGCCTTTTGCAGTTATCTTAACGGAACAATTAAGCTTTTAGCATGCGAAAGACACATTGCTTTCCAGCGGCTTAAACATATTTCTAGTTTCTTGTCGAACGATTCAAGTTATATCGGATTTCTCGTTCTTGTGAGCGCGGTAGATGAGAACAAACAATGTTTCGCTTTAGTGCATGCCTTTTTCGCGCAAGCTAAGAAACTCGCACTTGAACAATATGCATATCTATACGCCATTCTTTCTTTTGATTATGTATGTAAAAGAACAGAGTAACAGACATGCTCGTGTTATTACTCAAGAGAAAGGCTAAGGTTCTGTTTTTTCTTTACATTTTGATGCCCGCTCGTGAATCAAATAGAATTTTAATTTCATTCGCTTCAGTTCACTTGGAATTTTAAGCAACAAAAATATCACGTTGTTTGTATCTCATCATGTTTTACTATCGCGAATAAATAAGGGTTTTTCAGATTTGTTTATTTTAATGAAAATAGTGTAAATTTCATACTCGTTTTGGAGCCTTGTTAACAGTAACGCATAATGAAAGTAGCTTTCTAAACATAAGCTAATTTTTCGTTTTCGATAGATCAAAGCGTAACTTGCGTTTTGGTGTTATTTTGTACGGTAAATTGAAGCAAGTTGGAAATGTCGAATGAATCGTACGAGCATTGATGAGGGCGGACCAAATGACCGGCGCAACTGTATATTTTATTCGTATTGAGGATTGCCGAGGGGCGGATAGGTGATGGCAGTAATAAACTTCGCGACGACGAATTTGGAAGCGCACTGCGTAAAGCGTGAAATTCAAAGGGAATGTGTTCGTCCTGAATCCTTTAAAGGCTTAAGGCAGAAACGCGCAAGCGTCCAAGTAATTTATTCAGCTCCGAAAAGTGTTATGTCTGCGAAAATTTCTCTCTTCTTATTCACTAAACCAACTTTCTTAAACTATAAAAGTCACTTTCTATTTTCCATTCAAAAATGTCGTTATATTTATTGAAATATCAAATTTGAATTTGCGGATATTTTCGCTTTTTTGCTTCAATTTAAATTACATTTTTTCCCAACATTCGGAGTACGTGGCTCTAAGAAGAATGTCAAGACTTCGATCTTTCTTAACTCACTCAACACCTAAACGAATGAAACTTGGGGGCACAAAAAAGTCCGATACTCCGGAAACATAAAGCAATTTCGCTCTAATGTGACAAAAGTAATTTAGTTATCTTCTTTTGAAAAGCTCGGTTGCTTTGCTGGTCGTGCGCATGCGTGTTGACAGTACCTCACTTAATTCCCGGGGGATTATTTTCAATGGATCGAATCTTGGGTGCGATTAATTAAGCTCGTTTGGTGGTCGGCATTCGAGAACGCCAGATCGAGTTCAAATCGATAATAAAGAAATCTTCCGGTACTTATGGGATTCAAATATTTGCATAACATTTGCATTCAATATTCTCATTTCGATTCACTTCTCCGTATTTCAACTGAAAAAGGAACACGTGTACACGGATGAAAAAGTAAACTGAAACTATGAAAATTCGCATTCGATTTCATGTCGTGCTACGATCAAGTTGGACCTAGTTTGAAAGAAACATGTGAAATTTAAATCGATTCGTTCTCGAGTTATGGCGGCCTTGTGTTTATAGTTATATATGTAGATTTGTTTGCATGTTTGTATTACTGAGCGATTGCAATATTTACGCAAAGGGGCGATTTCGAAGGAAGCAGAAGATACCTTCCTCTTAATTGCATCCGTGGAATAGTTATTGATGTTTTAACAGCACCTTTTGTCGGCATTTTCAAGGTGCGCTCGCTGTTTATTATTTATTGATCAAATGGAGTGAACACACATGACCGTACCAGTAAGAAAATATCACGACTCCGCATGGAATCGTATAGCCATGACCATAACGTTGTAATGTATAGCTTTGTTTCATGTCCTCAGTGATCGAATTTGTTTTGAATATCTCGTAATATTTCGCGCAAAAAACTCAACAAAATCGATGACTAAAGACAAAATATGTTTGCTATTTGTGCTATTTTATTCATATTTTTGCCATAAACTATTTTGATATCATCTGCAAGCGTCAAAATAAACACATCATTCTATTTATACCTTAAGTATCTCCAATAAAAAATACTGATTGGCTTCAATCAAATATATTAGTTGTCATATTTATATTTAACATACTATGATTAAATGTAACCGACAGTCAAACTTAGCTACAATTTTTTCTGCATAATCACCAAATTAATTTCATCTTTTCGGATAGTTTGGATTCTGATGAACTCTTTTTTCCAAGCCATACCGACATAATGAGGACATTAATGAAAACACGACGTAATGATATCGCGGCAGAAAATCTTGTCGGATGGTGGCATTCATTCTTTCATTATCTGTGACTTTTGATTTATCATGATGTAGTCACAACAGCGGATACAAAATGAAACAAGTTGAATGTAATTAATACTATGGTGACGTTCGCGACGAAGCTTATAGATTATTGCCGGCAAGCTAAGCTCTTATAAATAATGACAACGAATTAAAATTCGCGAGATAATGATGCGGGTCTCCCTTTTTTCCCTCGCTTGGGAACTTTCTAATAAATTCATAAGCCAGCGCGAGAGTTAATGTCTACGGGATCTTCCCGCATGCTTAACTTCCCATGATGGCGGAATCATATACTTGTTAATGTTGGCACTCGTAAGATGTTGCTAGGTGGTTTTAGAAAAATAATAGTTACATAAGTACCTGACGTTTTCAAAATTAAGTAATAGCGTGTTGCATTTTAGCTACGCTTTTTATCTTTCGTCCTATTTTTAACAAACAACAAAGAGTTTTGAAAAAAAACATTTTATACAAAAAATAATAATAATAGTAAATAATCCGTGAAAAGTATTAACAAGAGTAAAATCATAGAATGTAGTATAAAATGAAATTTCAAACATAAACGAAAGCAGTTTTGTTTTGTTGCTGAATAATAGAGGTCACCTTTTTGTGTTTGGTATGTAAGTGAAAAACTAAACATCTAGTTTTAGATAGAAACGAGGCGAAATTAAATAAAAAATATTTTGTGCTTTTTAGAAATGTTTTAGTATATGCTAAGTGGGTGATGAATTAGTTCGTGGACAAAATTATAATGACAGTGAAATGTGAGCGAGGGTATCATGCAAACTTAATTAGCTGGAAAAAGCATCTTCTTATTTCTGCGTTAAGCGAATTTCGGAGACCGCTTAATCATTCATCGCGTTCGTCCGTCGGTAACCGAGTGTATAATTATTTGAAACAGTCCCCTTAATGTGTCACCGTTCTCCAAATGGTCGAAGTGTCAGGTCGCTTTAGATACTGTCAATTATAAAGTGATATTTTGAAATAAAGTTTAAAATTTCATTTAGCGTGATTTATTTTTGTGTAGTTGTATGAATATATTAAAAAGAAACCACGTTGTTAGTTGAATCTTTTTGCCATCGTAACAAACCCCGGGATTGTACTAAAAATTATTTGTTTTCAAAGCATCTAAAAGAGGATCAAGAAGGGTCGAACGAATGTTTCTCGTACGACCCTTAACGACGATGACGCGTAAGACCAGACATTTCAATAAACCCCGGCAAACGCGACCGAAACCGCTGACCGCGGCTTGCTGGTCAGCAGCTTCCTAAGTGAAATTGCGCATGTCTTGTACGTGCCCTCTCTTGCCAGTTCTTGCCAAATAAAAGAGATGGATCGATTCTCCGGCGAGCATCCACGTAAAGGGTTAAAATACCTCGAATAGTGAAAGTGTGAGAGCGAATAACCGAATTGGTTAACTTAGTAAACTGCCAGCTTCCTCTTAATCATCGACACATTCAAAGAATAACACAAATTCTTTCGCTTGTTTTTGTCTTATATTCGACTGTGTTCTGTTGATGTTTGTCTCGATTGTTATTGAAACATAAATAAACAACTCAAGCATTGTTTGTTCTTTGTTGTTGACAAACAAAGTCCGTCGATGTTTTTCCGATCAGCAAAACGTTTGGCTTTATCTTTATTTTTCCCTATTCTAGTTCCGTTGGTTTCCTCTTGTCGCAATAAAACGATTGGAGTATCCTCTGACGGAAACGAGAAATTGAGTTTTGACAACGGGACTGTTCTAATCTGTCGTCCGCTACATCAATTCCTTGAATTAGCGAAATGATTTCCTATCGAACTTGTCTCCCCCTCCCCTCTCGGGTCCCTCGAACCAAGTTTTCTACCCTATAAATCTGTTGGCGACCCTCGCAAAGAATATTTGAATGGTCTCGGTTTTAGGAGGATTTCCTCGCATTTCATTCGACAGACGGCTCACAATTCTTTCTCGCCTTGTTTTCTTTTTTTGCTCTATTTATTCTCTTCTTTCCAAAGTCTTAATAAGTTTTAATAAATCAAACGGAAAAGTGTGACGCCACTCGGTTAAGTTCTTTAATGAAGTTTGTTTAAAGAAGGGGACTGCCAGAGCGATCGGTATGATTTTGAGTTTTAGCCTGAAAACATGTTCTACTACCTCAAGATAGATAGTTGAAATTTTGTTCTGCCAGGGAAAGACAAGCAACGCATTTAAATTGCCAAAAAGTTTACGCGAGACATTTTATTTGTTAAGCATCGGTTCGTAGGAGGTCTGTGTACAAAACGGATATGGCCACTTCTGGTCGAAAGTACAACCGACTGTGTCACGGCTCATTAGGTTAGGCGATCTAGTGGCGAAAAAAGCTGGGAAAAGCCCTCTAACAGCTTCTTCTGCCTGTGAGGACCATGGAAAGGAGAGGAAAATAGCCAATACGAGGCTATAAAAATCATGCCTGTGTGCAAGGATATCGACTTTGTTCACAGCAAGCCACATCTCTTCTTGCACAGATTCAACCGACGGGCCATGTATTACTTGGTCCGAGCAAATAAATTGAAAATTGACCTCAAATAAGAACTCATCTAAGTTTATCATGTGATGAGAAAATCTTGAGCTTCTATCAATATATGAAATGACGAAGAAAAATGTTTAACATTGGCTGATCTATTTCATTTGGCCATTTTTATTCTCTAAACAGATTCTCTAAAAGATATTTCGACCGATATATATGTTTTATAAATATCAATTCACTTATGATTGTCTCATTTTTGGAATTATTGTAGACAGTACATTAAATATTTTAAATGATCAAATACGCAAATTTGAATAGTTTCAAAAGTCGACTTTATTGCTGCAAGAAATATCAGTTTTATATGCTCTCATAAAATGTAACGAAATTTCACGTATTGCTTTAAATGCATCAAGTTAGGAAACAAAACAGATAAAACGAAAGCTTTACAGGCGGATATGAAGTGCGGGTTTACATTCGAGGCTCTGCAGTACAAAATTATCTGTTGCGATTTGCATCTCCAAATGCGCGCGCGGTTTGTCTGTAAATGCAATCCTTTTGGCGTAACTAATCTGTTCTGTATCTCGCGTCGTGAAAGACTGAATGTATTCGCACGTCCGAAACTCAAAATGTTGCTTCACCACATAATTCATTTCCATGTTTTCAATGTCAATACTTGAAAGTCATTTTCGTGTTTCCGCAAATAAAAACTAAAAGTTAGTTGGCATTATTTACTCGAACATTTTCATCTTCGAAATATTCTTGAAGATGCTGTTGTTATTGAGATAATATCGTAAGATAGCTAGAGTGTCGTTTAGCTCGTAAAGGTACTTACCTTGCCAACGCCAGTGAGCTCTTTCACACCTATCCTTCGGAGAAGAGCCGGTGGTGCGGGAGGTGGAGATTTCAGCAATAGCGCTGCATAACCATTTGGAGAGATTGGCTGTTCATCGTTGATATTTTCATCTCCGGACCTACGTCGACGATGTGCCGGGCTTGCTGTCGGATTTGACTTTTGAGCAGCTCTGAAACAACAAATATTAAAGTCTAATTAGTTTCTCCAATGTAATATTATTTCATCTGGTTCTTAGTCTTATTGATCTACATATCAATTTTCATGCGCGATACCGAATTTGTGTAAATGAACAAATTTAGGGCGTTTTTTAAACATTTACATTTCCTAGATATTCTTGTAACTCAACGGTATTTTATATGATTCTTAATCAAAAATGACGGAAATATTCATATAGGAAGGTATATTTATATGTAAAGAGGTTGCGCGGATAACGGATACATGCGGCGTGTAAAGAACATTAAGTATTGCAAATAAGGTTACCAAAGATTATATCGCTATATATACTGGGTTTCAGCTGCGCACCTGACGTTATCGTGTATTTTTAGCTTCTTAATATGAAAGCTCTGTGTCATTCTATCTTGACGTACTCTCGCGACTGCTCTCGAGAGGAAAGTCTTTCAAAAAATTACTCGAAAAAATTGCACATTCTCAAATGAAAACGAGCATTAGCCTGAATTAAAATAAGATTCACTTCGGCCAAATGTGCATGAACAAGTTGGATCATTTTTTACGACTTTAATTACTCATTCTGGAAACCACAATTTTCAAAATGCTATTCATGTTTTTAATTTTTTTTTCAATTTATCTATATTGCCATTTCAAAATTAGGACAATTTTTCCAAGAAGGACGAAAGTTTATAAATTCTGTTTAAAAAATATAACGTCGATTGTTAACATTTCTTTCCCCTTCGAAACCACAAACTCGGATTTCAAAAGCGATCTAAAAAAGTTATTTCTTAATTTGTGGTGAATTTGTTAATTGCGCTCAAACCGAAGCAGTTCATTCAATGATCCCAACGAATCTCACTGCCTCACCTATTAGCTGATGCGAGCGAACCGCGACTATTAAAGTACTCTTTGTCTCTTTTTGCTTCGTTTCGCTTGCAATCCTCTCGCCCTATCACTTTTTCGTTTGGTTCTCTTACTTTCTCTCCCTTACACAATTCTCTCTCTGAAGCTATGCATTGGATAAGGGTGAAACTGACTTCGGAAGGTATGTGTCTTGGGAGCGACTGGGTAACATACTCGGCAGGGTGAGCCGGTAATCAGTGCAGGTAATGTGCCGGAACCCGTGCGCGACCCAGACTTCCGTTAAAAGGGGGCTGCTCTGAGATCAAAAGGGGGGAGAGGTCGCTCAAACTCGTCCGACCCCCGGGCCTCGTTAACCCATGCTCTGTGAAATTGGAAATGGCAAAGTGGCGCTCGAGAAAAAAATTACCGCTTGCTCTAAAAATATGGTTCGTTCCACAGTATGATGACAAAATCAAACTTTCGACTTTTCATCATAACATCATTTATGATCGTGCATATTAATTAATTTTAACACTATATTTCGTCGTTATTTTGTTTTCTCTTCCCATTATTTGTATTGCTTTTATTGATTGTTTCAGACCATATGTGTTTCAAGTTCTGTAAGCTTTAACTTTAGTAATTGAAAAAATAATTGTTTTCCTTTTGACAAAATTATTTATACATGTTTATTAATACTTGAAGACCCTCTTTGGGGTCAGGTGGATGAGATTTAATTCAATGACGTCTCGGAGGTTTCAGAGGATCTCGTCAAGGTTGACGTAACGAGGGTTTTGATTGAGTGGGACTCAAATTTGGGGCGAAAAAGCGGAAATTGACAACTTATTTGCAGAAAGAGTTGGATGATAAATGAACAAAATGCTGACGAATGAATCGAAGATAAAACAAAAACAGTAATATTCTTATAAATTGGAGAAAACTTCAATCTATTTTGTATCAATTTTTGTAGCATATAATTAAAAAGGATAGAAATAAAAACACTTCAAAGTTTTAAATTTTGATTAAGCACGAGGAGCTTGAATTTCGTTTGATTCATTCTCGCCTTACATATTCATTTCCGAAGAAATGAATATGTAAGTTGCGGAAACATGCATGAATAAGTGAAACAGGGCTGCGGGTTGAAAAAGCCGAGCAACATTTATCGGTACATCGCAAAATGATCGTGCCGGTTTTGTCAGGACTGTTCGACGTTGTTATTAAGGTACCTTCGAGGACCATTCGGTCGATTTTGCAAAAAGCCTTTGCATCTTTAATGGAGTCGACGTCTCTCGTCGTGACTGAAAGTAACCGGTGGAAGGGTACGCGCAGGGTCGAGATATCATGTGGGACGTGATACACGAAAAAGACGTGGAAGCAATTCAATCAAAGCCCCGGCAGCGAGCAGCTGAGACCCACGACTCGGCAACTTTCCTATCGCGCCCGTTTCTCGTTTCGTCTGCCTCTCCTCCTACTCTCCACTCCCCCACATATGATTTATCTCCAGTTTTAGGGTGCTTGTAAATTAAATGCTTTTGACGATTTAATAGATTTACGAAAAACAATAAACTAAGCATATGTTGAACCGCATAATATTTTTATTGAAGAAACTTCTATTATTTCACACTTAGTTTTTATTTAAACAACACATTTTTATTTGGATCTAATTTTTGACGTATGTATATTTTTTCCTACGCTCATTTGTATCTTTTGTACATTCTTTTTTCTAAAACATAATTTTAAACATGTACAAATATCTGAGGTTTAAATATTAAATCTTATATCATTGATTTACAGTTGCAGTTTTTACATTTCTTCATTTACATTTATTATATCAATAATATTAGCAATGATAATAATTGAAATATTCTGATTACAATAAACGGAAATGCTCTTTGATGATGGAATATAATTTAGATAAAATAAATATATACATTAGAAGAAACGAAATGTAAACACTTTAAAAGAGTTACTTTGACAAGTGAAGAATTTGGTCACCGTAAATGTTTAAGCGCTATTTTACTGTCGCAATTAATGGTGTGAGGGTGCCGTCTGATTTGCCAGTTGTTTTGTCCGAAAAGTATATATCCCTCCTAGTTTTGCATGTCAGGAAAGTTCGAATGTCGGAGTTTCTCTTTCACCGCGGCACGCAAGCATTTCAATAATTCAGAGTACGAATTTCGATGTTTTTCGTCGGCCATATGAATAACGGCATTCCGAAACGCATTCTCACAAAATTTTGCGTGATCGATGGACCGTCGAACTTATATATGCTTTGGCAGATTTTTTATCATCGTATGCAAACGAGGCGGCTTCTTCTCGTATGCGTTAGCTTTTTCGACATCTTCTTTACGAGTCTGAAAGGTTTTGTCGATAAATTGGCGCCGAAGATTAGATGTATAAGCATGCTTTACAAAGTCCACTTGCCCAACTTATATCACAAATTAGATGCTAAAAATAATTTTACGTTTGGAGAAATTATATTATAAAACATCTCAACTTTGAATAATATTTGTATATACCTTTATGAAAAACATAAACAATAACAAAACATCTTAAATGATTCATTCGATATAAACATTACTTACATTAGACCATGTTGTCAGCATCGTTAAAATTTTATTATTTGGATCGATTTGATGATTTTATTGACTAGCGAACTGGCGAATACAGTGGATTCATTTTATGCCACGTTACGCGCGATGTTTCGCATTTCACGTTGATTTATTGACCCATTAACGCTCGTAAAGGAAAGTTGCCGCGAAGGAACAAGTTTATCGGCAAATGCGTAAACAGGCCTGTGAAACGGGCTCTGGAATCAGTGATTCACGGATTGTGACTCCATCTGCGACAATTGCTATAGTTTTCAATCTGATTGCAAGTTACTCTCGTGGAAAGTTTCATTGTATAACAAAAAAGACAAATTCGATGCAACCGAAACATGGAAACATGGAAACAAGAATTAAAACTAAATATTATTGTTTATGATGTTTAAATATAACGAAGCTATAAATGCAATAATATTTTATTGCTTAAAATTAAAGTAAATTTCTGAATTGTGATGCTATTCTATTATTATAGCAAATATATTATTTCGAACTTCTATTTCGTGAAATAAATCGACTGTCGATTAGAGAATCTATTGTCGAGTAGTAACTGTAACTTGAGTATTCCGCTGAGTGGAGCAATAACTAAACCCAGTTAAACCGGAACCATTATTGGTACACGAAGGTTAGGTATTTATGAGATTGACTTTTATTTTTCATTAATTTTTTTAATGATTTAATTCATATTGAAGAAAAAATAGTATTTGTTATTTGTTCAAAAGAATTATTTAAATTTGTCTATCTCTCGTTGTTATAATCTGTGGATTAAGAGAATTATACTTGAAAATAATTTATTGAATTGAAAAAAAACTTATGTGAATATCTGTATATTGAAAAAGTGTAAAAGACTCTTAATAGTTTAAAATAAAACGAGGCATGTATTACATCGGTTATATTTGCAAAGTACATCACATTTTCAAATAAAGATTAAGGTACTATTGATGTCCAGACAATTTAAGTTTAATATGCAATTTTAAGATCGTTTAGTGCATTCAGTCTAAATGCGAATGGACTAAGAGTTTTCCTTGGATCGTTTAAAATGAAGATTTATATCCTTTGAATATTTGTTTTTGGAGTTCAATTTTAATACCAATAAAAAGTTTTTCTGCGATCAATAGCATGCGGAAACTTAGAACCAAAGTTTGGCTAACATGAAATAATGCATGGCTTGACTTTGCGATCGTATTCAAAAACGTTTCAGCTTAAATTACAGTATCGGTTGAATTCCATGAAATTGTGTAAGGGCGCTGCGCCATTTTTTATGATAAAAGGTTTCTTGTGGAATAGCGGCAGCGGGACCAGGCGTTAACAAGTGACATCGGGGATATGCGAGGGTCTCATAGATCAAGGCGAACGCGGCTTTCGAAAATATCGCTGTTAAACGCGGCTGAGAGGAGACTGGTTAGCATAATGTTGGGTGAGCGCAGGGTGAGAGGATAAAGGGGATTTTCTTAAAAATGTCAGACACCCGCGAGGCTACGAAACTCGTTGTTGCGCCTCGTATAAGCCATAAAAACCCATGAGACTTGCGGCGTCGGCGGCGGCGCTAGAGTGACAAAATCAGTCTCCCGCTGAATTTGATGGCAAAGGGGAATGCTGGAGAATGCAAAATAAGCCAAACGAAGCGGCAAAAAACGGCACCGCGAAATCGTATCTGGCATTATTTGAGCCTCGTTTAATCTTATTTAAGCAACTTGAGAAGTTGAACTTCGCCATCTAATGTGTTTATTTATTTCATTTGTTCACGTCATCATAAATTATACTTGGGAAACAGAACTACATCACTCAAAACAAGAATATGAGATTTATTTCGAACCTTTCCAAGTAGAAAAATTTATGTATAGTCAAACATACCAAATAACTTTTTTGGCCAAAAATTGTACATTTTATTTATTCATTGAATGAGAGTGAATTTTACTTTTCAGTAATGTGTAAAATGAATTCATATTTGGTAGAAAAAATATTTATGTCTGACCTAAATATGGTTATGATCACTAAAAGTGTAGAATTTATAACTCGATTTTCATTCAAGTTTTGATTCACAATTTCATTTTTATTAAAAGAAGATTTCATAAATGAGTTACTTCTGCATTTCAAGTGTAATAATGTAAGTAAAAAACTGACATCACAAGTGAGTCCGGCTTGGAAGTTTATGAGCAGCCATCGATAAGGTAACGCAAACCGAACGTGGCTCGCATCATAATCGTAATTCAACTCGGAGTCGACGTGAACTTCGGAGTCAACGTTTGGTTTTATCTTATGATAATAAGACTCCGATATGTCATGAAGTTCGCGTTTTCTTTATCGTTTTTTTATACTAATAGATCATCTTTACCGATATGATATTCAACGATTTTATGACAAATGATAGTCTCATTAGATAGAGCATATTTTTTTTATATCAAATTTGTCGAAATTATATGAAATTGTCATAAATGTGTAATAGTTTCTTAGTTTGACCTTTCCAAACATATCATATTTATAAAAAGTATCTGAAATTGGAGAAATATTTGTCTGATGATTTTGTTTCTTACTTCTATATTTTAAGGGTTTGTGCGTCTCCTTTCATTTTTGTTGGTCTAAGAAACTTGTCTGAACCGGAGTAGTCGCGGCTGGCCACAACAACGGTTGTACTACGAAGCGCGTTCATGGCCAAGTAACCGTGGGAAAGTTTCGCACGAACTTTGAGAAGATCTCTCCAGACATTGTCGGTCCTAGAGTAAAC
>JABFQD010001151.1:0-19716 GCA_022817045.1 Psix sp. ZL-2020 | reverse complement strand
ATTTGATTATTTTATATATTTATTATACAATCAAAAATAATAATTATATAACATACAAAACTACATTTTACTTCATAGTGAATTTCATTGACGTTGAAATTTTATCATACATAATATACATTTTATAATAGTACTTTTTAAAAATTACATAATTATACATTCATTAAAAATACTTGTAACATTAAAATAAAAATATGGTGTATAAATGCATGTTGATTTTATAACTTTTTCACAGATAAACTAAGGACAAAATCCAGTGAAATGCGCAGTGTGAGCACGTTTGAATCAAAATAAAGTCAAAACCGAATGTTGAGTGGGGATGGCCCGGTTGGCGACGTATATCGATTGGCAAGAAATACTTTCCCGAGTAGATATGTAAACGTACTTTCCCATTGGTGCGTCTATGACGTTTGAGTCATTCGGTGTACACGATTGGTTAGTCTTGGTTATAAGCGCACGTACAAAAAGACTTTACATTCAGTTGTGGTTTGTGTCGCTTACAATACATTTGGTAAGTACTTTTCCTTCACAATTCTTTGTTTTGAAAAATTATTTGCTGACGAAAATAACGCGTGTCAACATAACCAACCATTAGTCTGAATCTAATCAATACTTCTCACATTTCGGAGCATGTCACTATCATTCGATTTCCATTTTTTAATGCATTCCGTGTTATTTCATTTTGTTTTTTTTTTTCTTATTGCAACTGTCATCCGATTAGAAGCAACAAAAACTAGATTTTTCTTAAATAATGAAATCACTTTGGTTTTTTATTTTACTTTCCTAAATTCAATCTTTTCTGTTATAATGTTTTCAAACAAGAGCTTCATTCAGGTTTCATTTTTAATTGCATCTAGCTTAATGGAACCAAGGTAAAATAATGCACGCGTGCAACTTTTGTTATTTGATCTGCAATTTTGTCGGATGATTTTTAATTGTTGTCATTTTACAATTGAGATCTATTTAATTATTTTTGTTTTTTTTAATAACATTTTTTTTAATAGAGAAATCATAAACCATTTATTCTTATGAATTTATTGATATCATTTTTGATTCAAATTGCATACACGTGTTTTTTAAGAAATAATGACAATAAAAAAGGTATAAATTTAAAGTGACAAGAATGGATAATCTAGAGATATCGATAATGTGTACACATTCAATTTCCTAGTAAAAACTCCTTTCAGGTAGAAATATTTTTCGTTAGAGATAAAGAAATGAAGTATTTTCATGTTTAGAAGTTTATAACCATTGCATATTTTTGTTTTGATTTTTTAATGTCGATCCAATGAGTCATCTTGTTTTATTTACATCAATATATATGAGATTATATTATTATAACAATTTTCAATTCGTTTTATAATATATCTTGTAACGCGTTTTCACATTTTATTACATAAAAATGCAGTTCTTAGAATGTTTTCTTTTCTGTATCAGGTGGCCAAAAAGACCTATGTAAACAGAAGCGTAGTTACATCATACTCAGTTAGACATTTTTGGAAATTCAAATTTAGAATCGTAGATTTGGTTTGATAATAGCTGAACAAATGGGGACTCGTGTTATAATAAAGATTTCAAAAGATCATCTGATCGAAGCATTGTCAATTGTCTTTTTTCGTAACAGAGCAACTAACTTGGTGCCAACAAAATGATGTCGTTGTTTCGGTCAAACAAAAGATTCTCTCGGACTGTCGTGGAAACTTTCGCAAAATAAAATGCGCACTTTCACGCTTCGTTGTGCCGTCATTTTCTACACACGCTTTTACCGTTCGACAAATCTTCTTTTACGTAATTTTGTATGAAGTGCAAAAAATCAATGACAAAAGTTAAATAGAAATTGTTATGGAAAATCAAACGGTTTCAAAGTGTAGCTTCAAATTTGTTGAGTGAAAAATAAAAACATCACAACAAACCTTATTGAAAGGTTTATTCAAAGAATGACTATGAGACAAGCTTCAAAGTCCACTTCAGATGTCATAAGATAATTAATTGCTCATTTCAAATCATAGCTAGCGATTGATTGTTCATTGGATTGTTGTAACAATAATATGACAAGAGGAATTATTGTCAGATGTAATCAGAGCTTTGCACGTGTGCAATATGCAAAACATATCAATAATTTATCTAAGCTTGGCAAATCTTATGCATTTGTGTCAGATAACTATTCGAATTATATCATTTTATATTGAACTAATGGATCGAGCATTGAACAATCATTTCTTGAAAATTCCTTTTCGATGTATTATCAATTTTATATCTTTATAACCGCTGTAATGTACTGATAAATTCTAGACACAACATTTTATTTCGTTAAATAAAACATTTTTCTTCAGGTTGCTAGAACTGGAAAAGTCTAAACGTGTCGCGACGGTATTGAATCAATAAATTAAATAAATAATGTTCTCTTGTAGTCTGAGTTAAAAATAACAGCAAGAAAGTTGAATGGACAAATCTTTCGTCCATAGACATGTGATCACAAAGTTTTCTTCGATTTAACATGGCAAACTTTCAAGCTTTATTTTTAATTCACATGCATGTGTACATTCAAAGATATGCTTAACATGTAACAATGTCTAATGTCACATGTGCATATTTTGATTACTAATTTCGTTATAAAATATTCGTTCTTGCAAACGAAATTTCATAGCAAAAGAAGTGTCATCCACTTGCATATTAATTACATTTGAAATGCATATATTCCACAAATATTTTAGTGGAATTCAAAAGTTGTTCAATTTTTTTTTATCGGAGAACAAATACGTCACTATGCATTCAACATTTTTATTTTAAATATGTATGTTAATATCTTTAAACATGTTAATTTTGAATGCATAAATTTGAGCATTTTATGTACAACCAATTTGTGTATTTCCGTTGCGAATAAAAATAATTTTATGCTTATTTTTTTTTATACAGTATATGCATTAGGTTAAATTATGCTGACTATAGTTGAATTATGTTAAAATATGATAAACATTTTTATCTTCACAAAACATATCAAAATTTTGAAAATTAAAAGTAACAAAAGAAAGTAAATTAATACATTATTTGTGTTTGCAATTTTTATATTAATGCCATTTTTTTTCACAGGAAATAGTATGCCTAGAGAAATTCGTAACGAGGAATTAAAACGCGAGTGTTCGCGGTCAGAAGGACTGCACACTTATTATTACCCGGATCATTTTAGAGAATCCAAATTGGATTGCTAAAATTGAAGTTGCCATGAAGGGGCCTGTAAATAGTGTAAATAAATTATAAACGGAATAAAGGATTCTCATGCCTCATCAATACAGACCAACTTGAGCACAGATAACAGAGCACTCTTAACCAAATAGAAGTTACACGAGAGTTCAATTTGTTGTCAATCATTTTCTGATATCACTGCATCAAGATGAAGACTGGTCAAAACGACATGTCCTCTGGCATGAACATGCTCACTACAGGCACCGCAGCCTGCATTGCTGATCTGGTTACCTTTCCTTTAGATACCGCTAAAGTCAGAATGCAGGTGAGTTTTGAACTTCTGTTCATTTATTTACTTTTTATCTTAGACACCTCATTTATATTTAATGAATTTTGTAATAATTCTACATTATTGTTCAACTTGGGAATCCAGTTATTTTAATTACTGTTTTGAATATTTATTTTTTCATTATTTTTTGTCAGACACAAATGTAAATTAAAAATGTATTACAGATTGCTGGTGAAGGTCGTCCTCTGTTGATGGCATCAACGGAAGGATCTGTTATAGCGGTTCGTGCGGTGCAGCCTGGCCTTTTCCAGACGATAAGCAATGTCGTTAAATACGAAGGCGTCAGGTATGAGCTCTCATTTAATAAATCATTTATTCTCGATAACTCAACGTTCATCGCGGTCATTGACTATCTATCGATCGACTTAATAACCCACAGTTCATCCTTATATTCAAATGTTCGTCTCAATTATAAAGAAATCATTAATAAGATATATTATTTATTTTGTTATCGTTCAATATCAGTTTTCAATATCAGTTCATTTGATATATTCATTTCTTTTATTGGTTCATTTAGTTTCTTCTACATGTTTTTTTATTTTCATTATTTTTATTTTAACCGCTTTGTATATTTTCAAGAGTTATTTTAAGTTCAACATTAATTATTATTTCTTAAATTGCTACTTTTTTATTTAACGGTTTTAACACTTTAACGTCGAAAAAGATCTGCTATTAAAGTATTTAAAAGAACAAGTACGTAATGAATTGTAAAATAACTCTCGGGTGAAAAAATATACCCTCTACAAAGTGCGTTTGCATATATCGTAAGCGCAAGAGAATGAGAAAGGGTGGTTACAGGAGCCTATACGGAGGTCTATCCGCGGGACTTCAGAGACAGATGTGTTTCTCCAGCATACGATTCGGCCTCTACGAGAGCGTGAAGTCACTCTACGCTGGAATTATCGACGGTACAACTAGATATAAAATAAATTTTATGATTATTCATTACGAAATATATAATTGAAAAAAAGCATAGGAAAAAATACAAAGAAAAAACGGAGAGAAAATATTAAAATTTACAAGTAAACCTGAAGGGTTTGAAAGGTGACAGAAAGAGCTTGAAGGCTGCACTGAAACGATTAATGAACTAATCGATTCAATCTGTCATGATAAAATTTCTTGACGAGTTTGCATAAAATTTGGCAAGAAATAATTTTGTAATTCAATGGACAAATTTAAAATCTGAATAAATATCTCTCGATTCTTTTAAAGTCATCAATCCTAAGTTAAATAATATTTATTTATCTGTAATAAAAATATGAAAGTAATAAAGAATGTTTATTTAATAGGTGATAATAAAAGGAACAGTTCTTCAGTTAATGTTGGTATCAAAATTTCTGCTGGCATTACAACTGGAGCATTAGCAGTACTATGCGCTCAACCAACTGATGTCGTTAAAATACGTCTGCAAGCTGGAAACAATGGTAAATCAACCGTCAGATACAAAAACACCTGGCATGCGTATAAAAGTATTGTTTTCCAAGAAGGTGTACGTGGATTATGGAGAGGTAATTTTGAATCATTATAATAATATTAAATTTATTTAAAAAAATAAATCATTACTTTCCAATAAAAAATGAAATATATTTTTAACTGTCACTGTTTATTTGTCTTTGAGTTTCAACATCTTAAAAGTTTTAAATGTTTAAGTATACAAATAATCACAGTGAATAAAAATATAAGTTGGAAAATTAATTAAATTCTATAACATAATATTCTTTTCATTATTTTTGCATAATATTAATTTAATAAATTTGTTTAGGAACGTTCCCTAATGTTTCACGCAATGCTATCGTCAATGTAACCGAAATCGTATGCTATGACATCATCAAAGAAGCTATTCTCAACAACGGACTGATGCACGACGGTGTCGTTTGTCACTTCACCGCAGCAGCGGCGACTGGACTATTCACGACCATCGCAGCGACACCAGTCGACGTAGTGAAAACCCGCTACATGAACAGTTCTCCTGGCGAATACAAGGGTGCTATTGACGCAGCTGTAAGGATGCTTTGTAATGAAGGCGTTGGTGCCTTCTACAAAGGATTTGTCCCCAGTTTTACTCGTCTCGTATCCTGGAATATTGTGCTCTGGGTCACCTATGAGCAAATTAAGATCAAAGTTCTTCAGTTTCAAAAGAATAACTAAATCTAGTGACGTCAAATAATTATTTCATTAATCTTTTTCATTAAAGTCGATGTTTTAATATTTAAATGTTTTAGTGCTTATTAATTTTTTTTTCTATTTTATTTAATTAGTATTTTTCTTTTTGTTTGATATAATAATCTGAAGTGTAACTTAAGTGAGACGTTACTAAGATATATCTAAGCTGAAGAAATAGAGACAAAGTATGCTTAGGAGAATCTAGTTTTAGTGTTTAGCTAAATGTTTCATCAATTTAAATATGTAAAGCGAGCAATAGATGTTGATTATCAGAATATTTTATATTGACACTCGAGTTACAGTCGCGTATTAAGATATAACACAAATTTATCCGTTATTATATATTGAAAAATATTTTTTATAAATTGATCCAAGCGACAGTAACTCAAGAAAACAAATAGATCTAGTGTAAACCCATCCGATGCCGTTTATGCAAGTAATTACATATTCAAAGAGGCTGAGTTTAGTTAACTTTTGTTTTTTTGACTTGGCAGATCGTTTATTAATTATGAGTACTAATTTTTGCTGCACAATTTTTTGTATTCTAATTTCAATATTGGAAACAGTATCATAGTTTTAAGATATGCAATGTTATTTACTTTTTTTATTGTTTCAAATTAAGTCGACAATAATATTTTTCATGTCATCTGCCATTATACTATAAGCTTAATGATAAGGTTCGTTAAGAACCAATTTGCATGTGAAAAATTTGTTCTAAAAATTTTGCTATCCAAAACTGTTAAAGATTTAAGGATAAGATAATTTTTATAACACATTTTTTAGTAGCTAATTCAAATCTATATGTATTGAAAGTATTAAATAAATAATAAAAATATTGTTTAATAGAATTCGAAGCTTTTGTTCAGTCATTGGAAAGGAATTGTAATCAAAGCTATACATTTGTAAATGTAAATTTTATTCACCATTGTACACCTTCAATTTAAATGTTACTGTTACATTGATAAATTTGATTTTTAAAAAATAGCAATACAAAACTAAAATTCGATTTAAAATTTCACGAAGAAGAAACCGCATTTGTTAATCATCAGAATCTGAATCGGCTGATTCGCAGCTAGATGTGTATTCATCCTCAATGCCGCGATCATCGTCAAAAATGTGACCTCCAACTGGTATCCTAAATTAAAATTGATTGCGATTAGTATGATAAAATCTTTTAGATTTTATATTTTATAATTCTATTTTATAAATGAGGATGTTTATTCTTTTTTATCAGTATATGAAAAAAGAGATATTCGATTTGATTTTTGTCAAACGCTCAAAAAGCTGATTATAAAAATCTGTTTTGTTAATTGCAACGTCAATGAAAAATTGTATGACCGACTAATTCAGTTCAATGATTTCACACTAAAAGCCGGATATTAATGCTAATAACCAATACAAAAATTTGAGCTTGTTAATATTAAGTGATTATAAATGTGATAGCTTTCTCGTAAGCATTAGCATCAAACAATTTCTTCGTTTACGTCAGAAAAATCTTGCCTCGAAATAAACTGAACGCGATTTTCTAGTGAATATCCAAAATGTGTTGTTTCGCGTGTTTGTCTTGTATGCATTTCTGCGTTTTACCGAGCTTTTTCGCGATACATTTCGAAGGGCAACAGTATCGCTCCTCTGCAGACCTGTGTTTCAATATTTTGAATAAACCATTTTAGCTTGAGTAAAAAAGAACATGACATGTTCATTTCAACATCTCGTTTCTGTTCTTTTATCTTTCATTTTCAAATAATGAATGTTCACAAAAATCCAAGTTTACATTGAAAAGACATTTGAATCGATGTAACTTACTTATCAATTTGCCAATCTTCGTTTGCTTCCTTCATCAAAGATAAGGCTTGACAGAAATCTTTGCCTATATCCTTAAGGTTTTTTGTATCGAGATGGAATCCAGCTAAAGCTCCTTGATCGCAACCGCAAAAGCTGCTCTCCATGGTATAACTTCTGCAATTCAATGATTTTCCATGATATAAAATGAATCACTGATCAACACCTGAGATATTTATATACATATATACTTTATGTAATTTCTCTGAGGACAAACCTTGAAACGCCTAATTGACGCCAAACGGCAACTCGCGCTGTCGATTCTTTATGTCTTTCCACTTTAAACGAACAAAGAGGCAGTGCGAACGCTGGCGAAGTCTTTTGCATTAAATGTGGAAGTAACTGTGAAAAACGACAATTAAAATTAGGAAATGAAGATGTACATGCAGATAGTATCATTTTGGACATCCTGTGGTATACGTTATTACCAGGTATTCCATGGGCTGGTCAGCTTGAGCTCTGTCTGCTGCACTCCAGGAACCGGACTTCGAGCAGCCGAAGAGAAATACATTTTTCCTTCTTGAGTGTCCATGGTAATCAACAAACACATGCGGCGGAGTTAACAGTATTCTCGTGCAATACTCCATGAGTCCTTTGGTGTGATATATGACTGGATGCAAAGCTTGATTAGGATTACTCCATCTTCGGTTCAAATCCTCGTTAGTCAAACCGTATCTGTTACTGTAATAATATTTTTCTTCATTATTTTTAATGTCATATTTTTGTTTTTTCAGGTTTGAATAGTCAAATGCGTCAGAGGCAATAAATGATGATAATAAACATCATTTGAATCTTTAATTTGAAGATTGTTGCATGTCAACTATGATAAATCAGTAATAAAATAGTTTCAAATGTGTTCATTAGTATAAAAAAATATTAAATTTGAACCAAAATAAATTTACAATACAGAAATTTGTTCCAAAAAGCTTTCATTTTGAATGTTAATAATCAGTTTGTAGGCAGTAAGAATCTTCAATTTTTTTTTCTACATTTCCTAGACAAAAAAGAAGTAGAAGACAAATAAATCGTTGGAAATGCTTCCATTGTGACATCGACTCAGGTGCATTTCGTAAAGGGACGTTTCCGACGGCCGGAAGTCAAGTCACAGGAAATGACGCGTTTGCGTCGCGCATAGCAATAGTAGGGTAGTAGGTAGCACTATTAATTGATCCTGCTATTTTATTCGCATCAATTATTCTAGTACCATACCTTGCAAATAATTTCACGAAAACTTTTTTTTCAATATTTTAATGAAAACTGAATAAATGAATTTTGAACTTTGATGAATAACAATATATTACCTTTAGAAATCATTAATATTACTTATGAACATTTAACTTTTAATAAATAATAATTTGATTGAGAGTGTTTATTCAGAAACACTTTTTACAGATTAAATAGAATGTTAAAAATTGTATAAAAGATTATTAAATTATTACAAAAACAATAATTCTTCTATTAATCTATTAATTTGGTACAAGGAATATAAAAAAATAAAACGTTCATCTTCAACTCTGCACTTAAATTTCTTTAACCACAATATTTTTCTTTTGAGTTGAAAATGAATACATAATTACTTTGTGTTATTTCTTATGAAGTATAAATTATGATGGGCTGGATAAGCAAATGATGTTTCTGATATAATCCTTGGAAAGTCTTGTTATGTGAACGTCTTGATGCGAATTAATAGACATAGGGTTCAGTACGTAATTAAATTCTATTTTTCATTTTATCTTTTAAATAGGCTGTTATAGTCGCATTGTAAACAAGATTTAATAACAATTACGAAGCGAAAAATCCAAAAAATTCTAATCTAAACTATTTTTTACGGAAGTGTCAAAATATTTAGTGCCCAAAATGAAAGTATAATTAATAACTTGATGTTAACCTATTTTAGCCTTGGAAATAATATGTATTATTTAGAATTATTTAATAATATAGTAATTGGCGTATATTGCCACTTAGGCAACAAGGTCATGGCTTGGGGCGTCAAAAGTTTTGTAGTGGCGCCACATTCGCAGATAGAAAAGTTTTTTAAGAAGAAAATATGCTGCACATTGTAAACAAACAAAAGCAATGTTATAAATAGCTAGAAATCAATTAGGATATTGTCTTCTTACTTCAACAATTTATATATTTTTAATAGGGGAGGAACAATTCAATATTTTCAAATGATTAATTTTTTAGTTTACATTGAAATTTTCTCAATTTGACCTTGAATAAAATCATAAGTAATTAAACATTCACACAAAACAAATAAAATTTAAATAAAGACTTAAAATCAATGAAAATAAATAATATTTGTATAATTTCTGTTATTAACAGTTTTAAAATGTAATCAGAATCTAATACTTGAAATTTAAGTTTTATAGTCGATTCTCTACAAAATTACTATATTGCAATACTATAAAAATGGCGAAACATGTATTGAGCACTTTTAGTTTTTTCATTATCAATGTTCTCAACTTGTATATTTCGAATGATAAAAATCGCAAAAATTGTTCATTGAGAAAGCTAAGTTTTACTGTAAGACTACTTAGTATCTATACTCTTGTTGTTTAATTTGCAATAAGTTTGCTATCGAAGAAATGATCTAAGTTTTTGTTACTAAAGAAGTGATGATATGCGGCCAATCGAACGCTAATATCGTTACAAAGCAGATTGTCAAGATCTGAATGGATAGAAAACGAGTAGGAAATGTACATTTCCGATGAGACTGAGGATTGGCATCGCAGCGAATTGTGCAGTGCGATCTCTGAAATGGTATTGCCAGTGGGTTTTTTAGTCAGCCGGTGTAATGGGCAGCATCCGTCGAGTGTTCTCTCGTCTTGAGTGCGTGCCTCGATGTCAATGACTCGCAACAAGGAGCCTTGACCGCCAACTTCTCTGGCATCTTAGAAATCGCGCATAAAAAGAGTACTTGAATACAAGCATAGTCGGGCTCTCACCTACACGACGCCGCGTATAATGTACAATGTACGCCGATAATTACCATTAAGGTCCCCCGTAATCGGATAGATGGCGTAAATTTCAAGTCATCGCGCGATCGCACGTACAAGAGCGTTTTGATAGGCATGGCGAAACCATCGAACATCATTTGCATCATGATGTGTTGTCGAGACATAGAAAAAGCACAAATTGATTTCTTGCTTTTTGTTCAACGTATTTTTACACCGTAAAATGGTTCAAATAGGTTATTTCAGTCCGCGCTAACAAATCTCAGTTTTTTCATATTTCTTCGTGGCTACAGAAGAAGAGGCTTCAGACTTAAAAATGAATTTTAAATTACTGATGAAAAACGTGAAAAATGCAAAGCAAAGGATTAATAATGGTTATTTTTGTGCTCGCTTTGTGGTTTGAGTGTGGAAAATGGCGGGAAAAATGAGTATAATGGAATAAAGAGGTTTAGGTATATCTATGACTGCAACGCCAGGGGAATATGGATTGAAATGGTATAGGGAATCATTTTGTCCGTGGGGAAGATCGCGGGCGGATCATTATTTTATTGATTATACCGCGGTACGTGTTTGATCGAGGCGAGTCATTACGTTGTCGCGTACCGACCAATTACAGCCCTCGGAGAAATACGTTTTTCAATCTGTTCGAAAGAATCCGTCACGATCGAAACTAACTAATGTAATAATAGACCGTTGCTATGTTCTATTGTGCATGCATATACGAGTAAACGTGATTTCTCAGCGAAAATTACTGATAGAATACTGATGTTGGGATTATGCAAATATTGCACCCCTGTGACCAAAGGTCTTAAGGTTTCCGGGAACCAAAAACGCCTTGTGAAAGGTTACCCGGTAGACCACTGTGTTAAGATGGAAAAAGATGTGAATAGCGTTATCTTATAGAGATGTATTATTTATCATATAAAACTTATTGTTGATATTTGAGCAAACATATTTATCCAATCATTTGAAATTTTTGTAAAAAATAGGATTGAATAGTAAAAGATAATTTTGAAGGTCAATTATCAAAATTCTTCTTTTAAAAAAAAATCATTATCAACATTTTTGAAATCTGTACTTCAAAAATTATTAAATTATTACATTTTTATCACAATGTGATAAAAATATTTTGTAATTACTTTATGTTCAACCAATATGTTTTATTGACAAAAATTTATTGGAGACCTATGAAATAAAAATGCGTATTTGAAAACTTTGCATCCGTTAAAAATATTTTTATACATATTTGGGATTTTCTTTATTTATCTAATGCAATGCAAACAAGTATTTTTTTACAATTACCGCATTATTAATAAGATTTCTGTTGTAAACAACGTATGACTGACATGCACAATCATGTAATTTAAGTTGATTTGAACGTTGTTAACTTACAAAATAATTCAAATTGAATCAATAAAATATTTAATGTAAATTTAATTTAGATATGGAATAGGTAACAATCTAGAAGTAATAAATTACTTTAATAGTAGGAAAGATATATTTTTGATATATCAGTAACATATTGTTAATGTGTCGTACATATTATTATTATATGACTATACCTCAACTTTTCGGAAAAAAATATTTTCTTGGCACAGCTGTGAAAATGCCACTTTTCGTGGCAGTAGTGCAACTCAAAGTGGCCTTTAAAACCTTTACTAAGAAAAGAATCGTTCTGTGCAAGAGAGAAAAAGCAATTACTCATTCGTGAGTTTGCAAGACTCGGCTTCGCCTCGTCCAACAAACTCCCGAATAAGAAATTGCTATTTTTCTCACCTAGCACAGAAATATACTATTGAATGACAATTATTAGAATTCCGATCAGTCCTCGAATGGTAAAATCTCTTGATAATACTTACAACATTTTAAACGATTCTTAGTAAAACCTCAAAAAATTGACTAAAAATCTTAAGAATTTTTGCATTATTTGACTAAAAAACACTTGGAACTTTGTACATATTGTTAAGAGGTTTACCGTCCGACGACTTTCTTTCTTTGTTGAACCTATTTTTTTGTATAATTTTAAACGTCATTCGTTATATATTAAATAAAATTCTAGATTTAAATTTTGTGTAGTGCTAATAAACTACTCTTATGATAACGCATTGAGGTAATTGTCGAAGATTGCTACGTTAAAGTAAGAAATATTTGTATTATTTTCATTTCATAAAAAATAGAGTTGTTAAAATTTATTTTGTCTTTCACCATAAGATTTCACTAAATTGATTTTCAAAAGTGATTATTCAAAATAATTTAAAAAGAAACTTAGTGTGATACTATAGTCTTTAAATACTTTAAAGCTATAATCAAGTAAGTATTATTATAACCAGAAGTAATTTTAAACAGTTTAAAACTCTTTTATTATTTTATATATTTTTTATTATTGGAGTGATTATTTAATGTTCTTATTTTATCAACTGATTTGCAAAATATTTCAGCGTAAAATCACAAATTGATTTGAAAAGCTTACATACAAGTTTTTTATAAAATTTAATATACCAATTATTTTATTTCATTCAAATAAATTCATGTGACAAAAACAGTGAAAATGTAAACATAATTGCAATAACAATATTGTTTGAAATATTCATAAACAAAGTTTCAAATTATTATAACAATTAAAAATGTTAAAAATGTGTATCTAAAATGTGATATGTATCTCAAATTTAACAATACATATACACATAATAGAATTTTGAACACAGAGAATCTGTCTCAAGATCAAAAGTCGCATACATCCGTGACGTGAAATATTCGCAACAGTGACGTAAACATATTTCCGCGTTTTGCATCCATATATCACCGGTTCTCCCTATCCGTATTATGTATACCTGCATTGGGTTCACGAAAGCACGCGTCTTGGCTTCTCGGAACAATCATAGGCGAGGGAAGAAGGAAGAAAGAGAACGAGCAAGAGGGTCCGACGAAAAAGCGCAGGTCTTTCTTGTGACCATAAAGCAAAATCCTTGAAGCATCTTCGCAGGATTCGCACTTCTTCCGCGAAACTTTATGATCCGCTGGCGTCTGGCGATTCGGAGTGCGCTTCGTTAGACGCCAACAATTCATCCTATAGTCGGCCGAATACTTCCCGCGAATATTCAATATAAATTAAACCCATGTTTTCTCGATGGCTCGTTAAGCGCGTTTCAAAGACGTGCGCATTTTTGATAGAACGAATAGCTCAGGGCGTAAATCACTTTTATCCTGCAACGATTTTCGTTTCCGATTTTTATCTTTTCAAATTTGATGGGTTATAAGGTATAATAGAATTATCTATCATTATGTTAGCATCATTATTTGGAGATATATTTTTTATTATTGTTGACCTTGAAACTGTGAAATTATTGCAAATTGCACGTAACAAAAATAGCTCTGCAGCAAGGTACAAGTCTAATACGTTGAATAATCTGAAAATCGTACACCCGACTTATTGTTTTACAAATACTAAGTGAGCTCAAAGATTGCACCTTTAAATTCTTGGGCTATTCATGCAAAATGTTTTTCCTTGGCATTGCAAGCCTTTAGCCATTGCCAATCTAAAAAACATTAAGTTTTAGTCATGAAATAAAAAATTATTTGGAACAAAAACATATTTGATATATGTCATAATTATTATGGCGCGTTCGCCAATTAAAAACTTGAATCAAAAATGTATATAATATTTATTGATATATACCTATTTTATAAAAATGATTGTAATTACAGTGTTATATATATACTATTTTATAAACTATTATATTACGTAATAAAGTTATAATAAATTTATTATATATATAAAATTATAAATGATGCGTATTACATTGTAAATGTTATAATTTTGTACTTAGGAATTTAAAATTTCTTTTTATCGAATTTAGAATATAAATTAAAATAAAAAATTATAGAAGAATTAGTTGTGGACTAAAGGTTTTTGTTGCAAACTAGAAATATTTGCGTAACATTAAAATTAAAGTAAAGAAAAATACATAGATATGATAATAGATAGATTATGATTTGAACAACAAATTCACACTCGGTTTCAGTTATTCAGTACTGCAAGAGACTATGAAGAAACAAGCGGAATAGGTAGAGTTAACTAAAAGAAAAAAACTCATACAAAGGGATATTATCATTGATATCAATCATCTCAAATTTATGATATAAACACGAAGAAGTTATTGCGCAATATTCACACGATTTGCGAATAGCTTGAAGGCAATTACAGTTGAACAGCCTCAGCCAGTATGGTAATAATCGGTGAACGAGTTTCTTAAAATACTTCGGCGCAGTATGCGGGCTACTTAAAGGATGTTGGTTGCGGGTTGCATTAATTAAAATAGTTGTAAAAAATGAGTTAAAACAGCGAGCGCGAAGCTATTATTAGTGGAGTGAAGCGGCCAAATGGTGTGACCGTAGGAGAAGAAGAAGCGGCTGAGCAAAGAGGAGGAGAAGATGAAGCGGGACCGAGCGACGTGGATGCTTGAGGATCAGATCAGGATACACGTACGAAGGCCGAACGACCTTGCGCACTTTTTGCTGCTCACCCTCTAGCCGGAGGTTTATTTAAGGCTTCTCTCGTGGCAGTAGGTTTTTCTACTTTTTTCATTTCTATGCCAGGGGTTCTCTAGTTTATTACGCCGCGAATCTGAAGATCACATTGTTTGATCCGGAGCCGAAATTTTTGTTCATTTTGTTCCCAAGATGATTGCACATTTTAAAATAATTTTGTCTTTTTGTATTGATAATTGGTAACTTGAGACGATTTCATATAGGTATAATATCGTGAATTAATGATGCAGAGAAATATATACTTATTTTTCGGCTAGTTAAAATTTAAGATACTTTATATGTAACGGATTAGTGAGAAACAAGTGTTCAGCAATAGTAATTGTGTGTAAAAAGGGATAATACAATTTTATTATATGAGCTTCATATTAAAAATAATTATGCATTGAGGGTGTAAAGTAAGTAAGTTGTAAACCTATTTTCATATTAATTTCTATCATTCGAAATACGCATAACACATTAATTTTATATATATTTTTCTCTTCACACACACACATATATATATATATATATGAGAAAATAGAAACAAGAATTATTTATTTTGTAAACATAAATTTTTTTATATTTATATTTAGATTTTTAATGCTGTTGTTAAAAATATGAATACATTTTATTGTTAAAACTACATCTTTTAATTGATAAAATATCGTTCGTAAACGGTTAAGTTTGTATCCACGTGTTATTACTAAAATAGTCATTTTTAGACATTATTTTCTAGATATATAAGGACGTCAATCTCATTTTTCATTCTTATCATGTTTTCTGTGGTGAAAGAAATTTGAATAACGGAATCAGTGAAAAAATAGCATTATAATTACGATGGATACGTTAGGTTTGACTTTCTTTAATAGAATGATATTTTTATACAAAGTTCACATTGTTGATAATTTTAATTTATAACAGCTAATTTTTTAATGGAAATAAAAAGATTTAAATTTGTTTTAGAAATTATTAAAATAATTAATTTTTGTACATGACTGTTTTTGTGTTTCATGAATTAGTTATATTTTGTATTTAATTACAATTATGAAAAATATTAATATATATCTTTAAATGATATTGTAATAAAATAATATATAATGAACAAACTGCAGAGATAATGAAATTAAAAAATGAAAAATAAGTACAAGAGTAAAAATGTGAAATATAATGTAAAATTTGATTAAAGTTCCAAATGACATTTAATTTTTCTCTGTTGAGGAAAATAAGTGGTATGGAAGCAGTTATTACATCATAACTGTCTTCTTATAGTTATAATCTTTTTACCTTAGTCGCAATGATAAAAGTTGAATTATAATTGATTGTGGTAATGTTATACATGATTACAACTGCGCAAGTCAATAATTTGACTTTACTTTAAATTCAGTTTTATTTAAGTCTGAAAAACACTTTTGCAAAACGTAAAAAAAATACTGCAGTAAGAAAAGGTAAATACAAATAGTTATTATTTAAACAGTAACCTGACCACAAAATTAGTCATTAGCTTAAAAATTCGAGTTGAAAGCAATTTTCTGTTTTATCTTTAAAAATGCACTTATTATTTGTAAAAGCATAATTGTTGAAACAAAATGTCTACCATTTAACGAGAATTTTCAAGCCAACAAAACGCTTTTTTTCATATAAAAAACATTTGTTATTCTATATTTGTAAGTAAATAAATATAAGTAAATAAGCGTTTAAAAAATTTGTAAAAAACTGTGTATTGTACATTATATAAATTTGAATCATATAATCCAAACTAAGAAATTAAAAGTGCGAATGTACAATCCATACGTAAATAATAATTTCTGCGATGAATTCCCTTGGAGTTCTAAGTTATTTATTTCAACTGAAGCTGTGGCAAACAACGATCTGGTTAGCCAAGATTTATTAATCATGAGTTAGCGTAAATTTGACATGTATTGACAAGTTAATATCTAAGAGCGAAGCATCGCGCAGAAGTACGCGAAGCGCTGACTCGTCTTGAAATAGATCGCACTATAAATTCGATTCATGCCCCTCTGCAGCCTTGTTCCTAGCCGCCTGGACTGCTCGAGAAACACGGGGCCCTTTACTTTTGTTTGACAAAAAGTCTGCTTGCCAAGAAGTCGTTCCTAGCAAGCCTCCACGCCAGCAACAGGGCCGTAATTCATGTTCTAATGCGACTGTTTATTCACACAAATATCCCACCGCTCGGCGCATTTGCGCTAATTTGTGCGCTATCGTTTGTTCGAAATTTATTCGTTAAGTGAATCTGCAACTTCTACACTTTACTTGTTTACTCAATTCTTATAAACCAATTTTCTTGTCAAGACATCTCCCATTTCTTCGTTTCAGAAACACATACTAAACTTTATGATAAAGCATATCGATATTTTTGCTTTCAATAAAATTGTTAATTCTTCATTTCTTGTCAATGAAAACTGTAGTCACTACGAATTCACATCAATTTGTTTATTTCATGTGTAGATACGGTCCTGAAAATGACGCAAAAAATAAACAGGGCAGCGAACGATGCTTAGGCGAGGTTGGATCAAGGAATCTCGTTTGTTTATCCAGGATGGCACGAGCTTCTTTATCTTTAAGTACCATCGCCGGTATCTAATATGCAAATCTAGCTCTTTTAGGAATTCCACTTTTCGACCCACTCATTGAGGAAGAATACTAATAGAATTAATTGTTTAAGTTTATTTTCAAAACAGACAATTCTTTCGTTATTTTTTTGAAAAAACCATTACCCTTTCAAATTATCTAATTAAAAAGTTTAATATTTAAATTTGTTATTGGTGCAAGTTCTTAAATAATTTTTTCTTGGAATTATTTTTCAAGCGACTTTTCTTTTAAAACATTTCATAATCAAGCTTTACTCGGCAGTGTTTAATTTGCCTTAGTTGAAGCAGAGTAATCCACATAGTAATGAAAGTGCGTGCGAAGGAGAAAGTGGGGGGAGGATGAACGATCGGTAGCAGCGGTGGCACGTACATGACTTATGCAAAGCGCAATCCACGCTGCCGCTGAGAAGATGAAACGCCGCGAGATCAACGAGAGGGAAACATAGGATGCTGGTATCGGTTTCATTTGCAACTGGTACGCGCATACTCGGCCGAACCGTGGACTGTGAAACTGAATTGAGGAAGCCTGCGCGCATACAGGCTTACCAACTTAAATAACATGTTACTGAGAGCAAAGCCCGTTTATACTTTGTCTTTACCTTTTCTCCCTCCTTTTAAATCGTTCATTCTGCAATGCTTATTTGCATACTATATTGTGGTTAATGAAATAACGTATTCATGTCAACGAGTGTAGTACTCGTGTATTTTTTACGCAATTATTCGTGCCGTTAAATCGTAATTATTTCAGGTGTCAAAAATATGTTGCTTGTTGAAAAAATAGCATGTAAATTCAACTTAACTCCAGAAATTGCTCGTAAAATTAGCAACAGAGCTGAGTGCAACCGCAAAAAGAAACATAAGCGCGTAAAATAAATTTATTTGCTTTGATTTCGTATGTGTATTCATTTGCAATGGTAAGGTGTGCTTCAATCTGACATAATCAGGAATTTAATAACTGTTTGAGATCAACGCTCTGCTTGTTGACGGTGCAACTTGTATTTGCCAATTTGTGCTTGCTGAATCAAGTAATAAATCGCGCGACGTGTGTACATAGATTTATTTAGTAAGCTGCTCGCAACATCAACCGTCATTTCATTATCATCTTATCTTGTGAAAAATTTTGTTTTCGATAATCTATATAGTATATAATTTAACTCTAAGCTGCTTGAGAGAACCCGACTCGATAAGGTGTTTAATCAATCTTCTGGTTGGGAAAACTGGAAAAAACGATTCATTTGCTAATGATGGAATATTTGTTGTCTTATTTATGTATATTTTTAGATAAATATTATTAATTCTAGAGTATAATATTATTGAAATAAAAAGAAAATATTTTAGTAATGAGAGGAATTCTGTTTTTCTTATTACTTGTGTCTATTAAATTTTACTAAACTAGAAACTAATGTAAAAACGTTTAAATTATGAGTGATTTACATTAAATAAATTACAAAATTACCAGATTTTATGATTATATAAAATATGTAAAAATTTTAAACCATAATAAATTTATTTTATTGACAAATAGTAAATACTGTGACAAAAATTATAATTTTTAATTTTTGTAATTTTCGTTATTTGTGGTATTAATCGGAGGAATAACTTTAATTGCAGTTGATTGGACTAGAATTATCTGTAACTTTTATTATTGTCATTAGTGATTACAGTGGTAACAGTAATCTTAACTAAAATCCCCGTAATTTTAACAGAAATATATTTATTGGACTGAATATATTAGCTGAAATAATGGATTTTAATTATAGCACTCTTTTTCTTAATGTAACTGACCTGGTTTAACTTATTGAAGAACAAAAGTCATTTAATTGCTGAACAATTATAACGATTATTCATTTATCTTACAAGTTTTCCAATATTTAATTTCTAAAATTTGTCTTTCTACAAAATAATATTTACTTTCCAGAGAAGATGCTGGTATAATTAAATTCAAATTTTATTTACTAATTAAAGTTATTGAGTGAAAATCCAAAATGTAGAAAGTGTTTTTCTTAATAAAAATTAAACCCGTTAACTAAATTGTTTCTATTTCTATTGAATTGCTATTAATTTTTTTAATATATTGAAAAATTAT
>JABFQD010001150.1:0-19717 GCA_022817045.1 Psix sp. ZL-2020 | reverse complement strand
CCCCCTCGCCCACCACCGCGCCCTGCCGCGTGGCGGAGGTCGGAGGTGCCGCCCCGCCGCCGCCGCCCCCTCGTCATGCGCCCGCGCGCCGGTCGCAGGTTATTGCAAGAGATAAATAGAAAGGGGAGAGCAAAAAATACTAAAATATGTTTAATTATAATTTTTTTTTTTCTTTCGTGTGGGTGCTTCCAATTTTTTTTTATTATTTAAAAATTTTTTTTTTTTTTGTTAGTCTTTTTTTTTTTTTTTTTTTTTTTTTTTTATATAAATATTTATACTACATCATTAGATGACGGTTATTCGTATAGTTATGCTAATTTTTTACTAAATAGTTTGAAACATTTATTGAATTTCGAATAATCCTTATTCTTGATTTTAAGTTTTCATTCACCCAAGAAAGTAATAGAAGTCTTTCTAATGTGTTACTTTATAGTTTTTAAATAGAATCAGTTTTAAGAAATTTAAAATTTTACATTTTGTCTTCGAAAAGTTTTTTATTTTTAAATTATAGCACCTCTAGTACAAGTTTAAAAGCTTACATAACTATAATAATAATCATAATTTATATATGATGTTGGAAGATTTATATTTTTAATAAGATTATTAAATACAATCATCAATGTTTCAGTATCTGATTTAAACAAAATTTTATTTAAATTATATTCACTTTAGGAAAGTCTTATTATAACACTGTAATAGTATCATACAATCTTTAATATAGATTTCTTATAAAGTCAATATTTTTAACATAAGCTCCGATCAATTTGAATATATCTCTATTTTTTTTCTTTCACATTAAGTCAATAAAAATTTTCTGTTGGTAATGTATTCTACCATAGCAAGTATTCTTAATATATTTTCATTAAAGCGTAAATGTTAATATGTACCAGAATCTTAAATGTTTCAATTTAACCTAATGTAAAACCGATTAAATCCAAGCAGTGTTCTCACTAATAAGTGCCTGTGTGTTTTATGTGCGTAACTGATTTTATGGTTGCGGACCACTAAGAGAAGATCATAGCGATCAAGAAAATAACGAATTAAATTTTATTCTGTATTATTATGTCGTCAACTAATAAAATATAGAATGTTAAAAAAAAATATATATATATATTTAATTAAATATATATAATTTATCCTTACTAAGGTGAAATTATTTGATTCTTTTTTATTGAAACAAATTAGTTTTTAATTCCTGTTATATTGGATAAAAACAACAATTTCTCAACATAGTAGATTTCTTTCAATCGATGTTTATGAAATTCAGTTCTTTTGAATTTCTTTTTGTACATAAAGCATATCTGATTTAACAGAAAAGCATGTTATTTCAATATTCATGTCACAAATAACGAACATTTTGTAGAAAAATAAGATTGAAGCAGGTTAATTCAGGCTCTAATTCAGTTTCAAGATGTTTATAATCTTGAAATAAAGTTAATATTTTCATTTCTGCAAAGAATAATGTGCGTAAAATTACTTATTAAGGCAACCAATCCTCCTTTACTCTTTCAAGAAATCTACTGTATTATTTTATTTATTTGAATTCGAAAAGGTTTGGAATTTTTATTACTATAAATATATTTTTCAAAATTAACTCCTTTTATAAGTCTTACCGTAGAAAAGCTTTAAAATCATGTTGTAAGTGATTTCAAGAAACGAATTTTTTTTAAATTAAAAATGATCCTATTTGATAAATGTAGTTGAATCTATATGTGCTTACTTCTTTAAAAATGTTATCGTATATTTTGGCCGTATTGATTTTTAATTAAAATGTGACACTACAAGAAAAACCTATATTTGAAGAATCCCAAATATGTGCCAATATCTTTTTATCCGCAAGTTGCAAATTATTGATCACAATTAAGGATTTTTCATGGAATTTAAATTTATAAAACTCTTTTATCCAATCGTTATTATAAAAATTAGTTCTTGTGTAAACAAGTTGTATCGATGTTGATAGTACAACTGTTTGATCCGCATCCGTATCAAGCAAATCATCTTATAACAAAGTAAATAGACTGAAAATCATATATTTTAAATGCATATATTCAAATATATATTTTATAAATTAATGTAATTAATACTAATTTTTTCAGTTATCTTATAATATCGTTTGAATACCTCGAACATTTTTCCAAATTTTCATTTAAATTTATTCAGCGTTTGATGGATAGATCGGTAGAATAAAAATATGTTAATTGCTAATTTATGTAATATGCTAATTTTATAAACGTACGATTTTTATCTGTTATATATTTAGAACTTTGTCATGTTACTGAGATTATTTTTCATGTAAACGAGAATTATTTCGTAATGAATAATCAGAATTATTATTGCAGGTCACTTGTATATTTCAAATCTAGATTTCTCATGGTGCCAGAATAATAGTTTCCCTCATATGCGATAATTTGTAAACAATATATAAACTCAATTAAACTCTTTTAAAGTAAAAGAATATATTTTCTATATGTATATGTATATTCTTAGCAATTGATTAGAATTTTTTTAATGCCGATGTACATTATAAGGAATGTAATTTGGAAAAGTACACGCAGTTTAAAAATATATTTGAATACCTTAACTCATGAATGTAATGTTGTATTCAAACAATAATGAAAATAATGTTTGAAACTGAAATATTATGGTTTCTCCGCTAACTTTAAATTAAAGAAATGAAACCGGCAATTAAATGAATCTTTATACTATATGACCACACAGGGATGTTCTCTGCAGGAAATTTAAGAGACGCTTGCAAATTTATTTAAACAATTGAATAATAGTAATTGGTCATATAATAATAATTCCAGTATATTAATACCGATTTTTAACTACACATATAAAAAAAATTTTTTTATATATGTTGTCAGAGTAGATTTGAATTATACGTGTATTATATTGTAGGGCGATTAGACTTTTCGGAAGTAAAATAATATGCTCGTTGGGCGATATGAACTACAGGCCAAATAATACAAAGTAATGCAAACTATGAAAACGAATAACATAAAGTTACCAGTGTACAGTTGGTCTACATCGTTTTTATAATGAGTTGATAGCTGAAATTTCACAAAATTGTACATTTTCTTCTGCGAATATAACTTTCATATTTTTTATACCTGTATAAAGTAATAAAACATATAACAATTATTTTAGTATAAACCTCAAATACTATCGTTTATACTATTTGTATATATATTTCCCTCTTGAAAACTTCATTTGCATATTTGATGCGATGTTTTTTCAGATTCAATAGAAATCGTTCATATAATCGTATTAATTTTTAAAAAATTCAGTTAGTTAATTTTTTTTCTTGTATTAATGTTACAATTTAAATTTTTACGAGAATTTTTACACATTAGCCTTAAATCTGTTACAATATAAAACTCGAACTGGATAAGTTGATTCAAATATATGTATATTTTCATACGCAACATTATTTATGTCATTTGTTCTACAATAAAGAAAAAAAAATGATCAAGTATTTCTGTTTGAACTATGTATCATATGTTCAGTTTTTTTCATTTTTTACATTTAGTATCATTTTTATTCGTATAATATAAAAATCATGTTTTCGAACATTTAACTTATATATTTCAAAATATAAGTTTTAAAATGAAAACCATGATATATTCGATTTCATACTTACTTTTTAGGTTTCGAGATTGTGATATAAGATAATATTTTATAATAGAACACATATTCTAAATTTTTTGGTTCGTGTATGGAATTATCGTGAATCATTGGGTGTAATCCTGAAATTCATTGCATTGATGATATTATCATTTTTATTGTTGATATTAAAGTTGTCGTGTACGTATTGATAAACAAATATTTAGACATGTAACGGTGAGATTCATATGTTAAGTGACACTTATAATGTATCATCGTAAAGAATTAATGGTATATAATTTATTATGTACGTACTAGGCCCTGTTGTACACGGATTTGGTGACAACATAAGTTTTTACAAGCAATAAAGTCACCACTATCTAGAATTATACGAGTAGTATCCACTATTTCGTTTTTACTACACGCCAGAGAGTGCGATAAAGTCTCTATCATAGAGGTTTGCATGTAATAACGAGCTGTTTATAATAGGCGATATGTCATACAAATTACGTGTGCAAAAACACAAGTATTCAAGTAAATTGAATAAAAAATATTTCTTCAATGTATTTACCGAGTATCTATTTTATACGACGAAAAAGCTTTACTAAATTTGTTTATCTTAACCTATCTTTCTAATAAAAGCAATCTCTATCAAATTAATTTTCATCTCGAAAATATTTCGTATTGTTTTTGCAAACTGTTTTATTCAGTTTTACAAAAAAATTATACAATAATTGCAAAAACGTAAAATTTAGCTCTATCTCAAATGAAATAATTATCGAATCTGCTTTTTAATAGAAACTTTTTGATTAGACTCTAAAGGGGAGAAAATATAAATGATTGTAATGTGTAGGAAAATAGATATTATGTTTACATTCGTATATTTTATTTTAACAGAATTTGTTATAAACAAATATATAATTATATAATGAATATTTAATAAATAAATATAATAAAGTTAGTTTAAATATTTCATCTTTCAGTTAAAATAGTAATGTATTATGAACTGAATTATGAATTTGTTTTTGTATAAAAACGTTACACATGGAATAAATTATATAAATATTGATGTAATGGTCATATAAATATCTTATGATGCTTTAACTTTTTCTTAGTTGTTCGAAAATTAACTAACATACAGTTCTTGACTGTTTTCTTCCTAGTAAATCAACTTTACACATACCTTAATTATAAAGGATAATAATCTTAGTTTAATAATAATACTGTCTCTAATGTATTATTTTCAGAGATTTTCCGTTTGCTTTTTTCAGAGTAAATTAATTGCAACAATAGCATAAATAAGCTATTCTCTCATATATATCATAATATGACTTCATGCATTTAAATAGTAAAATTGTTTTCCTTCCTTCGAATGCAATTAGAGGAAAATGTTCTATTATGAACTACTATATTTGCTTCTTGTGAGCGTGTAAATAAAATCTTATATATTTAATTCGAGTGTTTATATTTTACAGAAGTAGAAGCATAATATATGCACATTCATTCTGTATAATATGCCCTCGTATTAATCTTCAGTACAGATAACCTTTAATTTATAACCTAATAATTCATATTCGATACATTTAAGGTTCAATATGTAAATCATTATGTATATTCATATAAAATAATCTAATTTTTAAATTACATCTTTTTAATCTAATTAACTGCTGATTATTGATTATAATTTAGAAATATAGCCATGACTTATATCGATAATGTCAAAATTACTTAATACAAAATTAGTTTATTGTATTATTAACGACATAGCGATTTACTTACGTAATCGATGTATAATATAATTGAATATATTACTTTGCGATAAAGTTTATTAGTGAATGATTTTTAGATCATAATCTATCTTTGCAAAAGAATGATGATCGATTAATTAGATAACTAATTAACCGATACGATATGTTAGTATTAACTTGTGGAAGGCGGTCCTATGAATAATATAGTTTTAGCTTCAGATTTTGTAATTATTCCGTTGAAAAAGAGTAATTGTTAGAGACAATTCGTAAAGTACGAAGGGGGTTCTTTGCCGCAAGGTTTTCCTCTGGGCAATTGTGACAAAACCTGACTTTGTTCTTTTTTCAAAACTCCTGTTCTTCTCTTTAGGGATTTAGGTAGCCCCACTCGCAGTCTCTTCGAAGTGCCAAACAAGTTGAAATAATTACTGACTTGAAATATAAAATAGTCAAAGACCTTCTAAATGATACTATAATGATCACATTTTTTAGATTCTACTTTAAAATTTCAAAATATTTGATATTTTTGTTTATTTATGTTTGTAAATTATTTTCAGAATTTTTAAAATTTCATGCAACATTGTGGTTTATGTTGTAGCTTCCATTTGAAATATTTATTCGACCTATAATGTAACTCGTATGAGCGCATAATCAATGCAAGTTATTTAAATGCTACTTATATATAAGATAATATATACCGAATGTAAGAAGTACATACTTTCAAAGAATTTTAATAAAAAGTTAACGTACATAAATTCTTTGTTCACTGGTAATTGTCTGCTAAATGAAAAAGTGATTCGAATAATCTTTAATATGATAATGAATGAATATACAAAAGTGTTATAAACTAATTAAAATGCAGATGCAAGAAAGATTTGTTGAAAGATAAAATGTTGATATTATAAAAGGTCCGACGCGGACTATGTTGAAGAAAATTAAGTATAATTTGTTTGTACTTTTGTGCTTCTTAAGATTCACATTTGACAGCACTTATAAAGAAGAATTCATTTCAAAAATTTACATTTAGAATCACATTGCAAATTTTGAAATTGAATCTACTTCGTAAGGACCGTTGAATCATAAGAACTGTTCATACTTACATTACAATAAGCTTATATATTATGCACATTTGCAAATAATTTAAATTAAGCAAAATCAAATTACTATTTAATAAAAGAGAATTTATTAGTCAAATGAATATAAAACTATACAAATTTATCCATCAAATAGTGACATTTTAAATTTAAATATATACATTCAATTTATTTTATCTCATAAAAATCTCGTGATATGATTATAATAATGCAAGGTCATTTAAATAACATTAACCAGAAAAGCTCAAAAAGAGATAATAATTTTGTTTATATTATTCTAACGAACTTTTTGTAAATTACATCCTATCATTATAAATCTTATCAAATTTTTAATTACTTTTTAATTTTATGAATAACTAATAATGAATTGATGTTTCACATTATCGTGAAAAAATAACACATTTCTAGTCAACACGAGTGTTCTTTTCCAATAAATATTTCAAATATGTTTCAATCATATTTGAATACGATTCAAATCATCATATTTTTCTATATTATATTATATATATGTTTCGAACTATCATTAAAGTATATAAATGTAATTTAAGACAAAAATCTCTTAAAGTGATTACATTGTAATGATAATTTTTAATAAGAATTTGTATAATAAATTTAATTTTCAATGGATAATATAATATTCTTATAATAATATATATTATAAATATTGTACTCAAATAAGTCTTATAATGTAAAAAGAATTTATAATTAAAATTAAATATAGAAATTTTTATTCTACTAATATGATTGTTTTTATTTCTATCGATCTATATGACTAGTACTTCATCACAAATTTTCATTTTTTATTTTTTGAGTAAATAATAATATCTAAATTTATTTAGATTATATAGTATTAGCAGTATATTAGTACTGAATAGAACGTATTTAAAAAAAACGTAAAATATTTACAATTCCATCTAAATCTTTACATACTCAGTTGTAAGGTAAGAAACAGAAGGAATAAGCAAAGAATGAAACAAGAATTTCACTTTCATTACTCTACAAATGTCTGGCAAGAAATATAACTACAAAGGAATCTTTGAGCTCTCGAAAAAGGCACAGCATATTTTCGTTCCAAAGTTTCAAAGATAAAAAATTGAACAGTGATTAAATGACGCAAGAAACTCGATATTTAATGTGGGCTCATTATTTGACGTTGGGCGATATTAGTCGCATAGAAAAAGACAATTTTTCGAGTGATCACACCGGCGGCGACATGGTGACGAATTTCTACCGCAGGACTAAGTTTAACAACACAGATTTTCGTTGGGCAATTTATAACTAGGTTCTTCTTACAAAAAAAAAGATGCCACAGGATCTAAGTTTGACAATATTTTGCAGGTCAATTAAAAGTTAGAGCTGACATTAGACGGAAAGTTCTTTCTGATTAAATTAAAGAAGATAAAAAGTTGTTGTTTGCTTAAGACGTTGATTAACCGACACAATCAATATCTTAAAGGAAAATTAATTAGAAAAGCTTCTCTTTTCTGTCACATTACTCGTTTTCTTACGTCTGATGAAATCCGAAATCCATCACTGGTTTCGTTTGACTCAAATCGGAAATCGCGGTTTTCGTTAGTACAACGACTAATGGATTTTTTCATTTTCATTCGCAATGGTTGGAAAATTGCCCGAAAATAAACTTATTTATCAGCACAAGGATACATCATTTTCGCCAATCTGCAGTATGAATTACCACACCATCTTTTGACATTTCGCGCCAATTTTCAGTTACAAACTGAAAAATTGCTTCCCAACGAATCACGATATAGATAGCGTGCTCTGTTTTTGCATTAAGACATCAGAAAATGAATTCCTACACAGTTTCTAGGTCAAATTTAATCCTCCTTTTCGGATCGAAAAATGTCCAAAAACTGATTGAGTCATAACGAAATTATGATTCAAAGCGGCGAATGGAAAAGCAAATTGATGAAAAGATGCTGGAATTAAAAGCCTATTTCTGTCGCGTATCAACTAATGGTTGACCTTATTTTTCAAGAGTCCTATTTCTCTTTGACCTGCCTACTTTTAATCATCAAAAAGGTCCTAACCGAACAAAACTGTTTACCATTCAGTAGCGCATTATAAATGACGGCATCAACTAATAGCTACTTGGATAGTAGCGCGCCTGCCTCTGGCTTGTCAATGTATTATGACAAACGAACGTCGGTACTCAAGAGAAATTGGAAAAATTTTCAGTGCAGATGACATATCGGACCACCAAGATAGTCTGATAAAGAAACGAGAAGAAGACGGAAGGAAACTCGGCTGAAGCAAAGTGGGCCGTGCTGAATTTCGAGCATTAATGGCAAAAAACGGGGTTGCACGGTTGACCTGAATACGTCTGGCTTGGGGACACAATCTCCGAACATATTTCGTCGATAATACTCTACCCGAATTCTTGTGCGACTGCGATACAGCTCTAAATAAGCTCATCAACTACTCGTTCAATTAAGCTCGGAAACCGTCGACAATTAATCGATATCCAGTCGATTTGTCTATCATTTTATGTCAAATAAGTGTCAGTGATACTCAATGAATGAAGAATTAAGTGTCAATTAAATTTGCAGATAGTTTTTTTTATTTAATTAAAACGCTAAAATCGATGTTTTTTTTCAAAAAATATTTTAACTATAAAGCATTCCAACTTTAACATACTCTAACTATAATATATATTTATAAAAAGAAAATTTCTCAAATTTATTAAAACCACTAATACAATTTCCAGAAACATTAACATAAAACTTTTGCAGAACAACTACAAAAACCGTTCTCGATTTATTTATTCGGAATTCTGCAACTAGTTAGTAGTGCTTAGAGAGTCGAACTTGATCCTATTAGAAAAACAAGTAACAACTGCTATGAAGCAAACTTTCCACTTGTCGAAAATGCATGAACTTTTCAAATTAAACGGCATTCATGACACGAACGTTACGATCCATTGTTACTCAAACATTTTTATTGTCCTAAAGAAATATTTATGTCATAGTAAAAATCATATTTTCACACTTTTCAAAGAAGTTCATGTCATCTTAGCTCAGAGAAAGTATAATTTTTCATAGTTTTTAAATTATTTCTTTTATTCAGAAAACATTTATGATAAACATGATTCACCTACTGCAAACTAAATGGATTTAATTTTTAAATGTTCGAGCATCAGTTAAGCCAATCTAATATTTTTCTATTTTAATTCTTTTGATTTGTAATTATTGAATTTCCTATGTACAAGAGTGTTTAGATACAACTTTTTTGCAATTTTAAAGAAAATTAAATAATAACTGTATTTTTGATAAACAAAACTGGTTAATGTTTTTCAAATAAATCTATGATGGGTTTAACTTGATATATTAATCTAGAAAATGTTAGTTAAAATTATTGAAACTTGAAAATTCAGAACTAAAAAGCTTAGGCCAAGTATAATAAAACTAATATAATTTTATTAAGCACTTTAAAGTAAGTATAAACCCCAATTATATTATACATATGTAATGTATTTTAGAACTAAACGATGAATGTAATATAAAAGTTAATAATTTTAATCCAACGAACAAACATTTTGTATAAATTTAATGACTTAATAGAAAATAATATAAACTATTCATTTTTTTATCTAAGATAATAATATCAACTTATAAGGTCCAGTGTATGCAATTTATATAAATATTACTTATTACATATTAACTATTCTATCAAACTCATATACAAATAAAATAAACAGAATTTGTAAATCACGTGCTGTTAAAGCATGTCATGTAAAGTCTTAATCAGAAATCTAACATTCCCTTATGGTGTCTAATATTACTTGGCGCTCTGCCGTGAGGTTTCCGTATGGAAAATACACATTTACTCCACATTCATTTAAGTGACAGTGAATACTTTCTATTATGTGTATTTCTCAATCAATACAAAAATATATATTCAACTATAATGCATAAAGGAGAATATTCATTTAACCTACATATTCTTCTTGACCTATTAGCAATAACAATCGGCACTTTTTTTTAAGTAAACACGTATCAACACAAGAATTAATTAAATAACTTACGAAATATATGGTTTTCTTTTATTAGAAAACTATCATTAATATATTATGCAATGAAGGAGATATATTCAAGAATCCACTTGGTAAATGAAAGTATAAAAGTTGAGCTAGCTAATATAAAATGTTGGAAACAATGGAAACAGAAAAAATACTATATAAATAGATTAATTTTCACATACTTAATTACAGATTGTAACATTATATCATACGTAATAATTGAAAAAACCGAAGAATCAATTATATTTAGCCATATTAAACTGTATTGATTCAAATCCGAATGAAGCATATTTTTTACGTCAAAGTAGCTGAATTAGACACCATGAGGGAATGTTAGATTTGTGATTAAGACATTTTATTACATGCTTGAACAGTACATGATTTGCACATTTTGTTGATTTTATTCATGGTTTAAAAATGAACTTGGAATTTGTACAAAATTAAATCATTAACAACAAAAATATCAGAATATTGAATTAATTTCAATGTTTGAAATTTGATATCTTTGGCCTATTTATTTCCGGGAATTATTTTGTGAAAAGTGCGTTTTTCAAGAAATTCCCAAAAAAGTGCCAGTAAAATTTCAAAACATCAGATGCTGGCAATTATACGGTGTTAAAAAAATAAGCGAGCGAAATATATATATTTGCATCGAACCTAACGAAAACGTGTTCCGCATATGTCAAATTACTTCGTTTGTCAGCGTTTATTTATATCAAACAATAAATTGTATTAATTAAATGAGATTTAATTAATACATTATTAATTAAATATATTATATAAATTAAATCTAATTTATATAATTCCATTGGTCGAACGCTGACCAGACAACACATTGAACATCTACACATAAATTAACTAAATCTTGAGACGCTGGGTTTAATATGTCATCGGACACTGAATGCAAACACTGTTTCAAATTAAAACTTCGAATTGCCTGAACAAACAAATTAAAAAGTCAATGACAATTGAATATCAAATGTATAAGAAATGCAATGCGATTATAAATCAAATTCAAAATAAAAATACGAATTAATTATTAGAATTAATACTATACAACTTAAAGACAAATTAGTTCATAATATAAAATAAATGGATATCAGAGTGATCATGTAAATAAATGAAATAAAAAGAAAACAGTGAAATCGACAGGATTTATCCGAAAATAAAGATAAAATAAAATTTATAAATCGACGCGACTTTTAACAGTCATATATAAGTTTGAGAGAATACAGAATAAGTAACATTCTTATAAAATACATGTACTTGACTTTATAAGTTTTAATTATTATCTTAGGCAGAAAAAATATTTTGCATTCTTTTTTCATTAGAATTATTGAGGTTTATATTAATTTCCTTGTTCCGTCATAAAATACATGACATTTATTTATATTTGAAGGTTTTTTCATTTGATGTGTTATCTTACAAAATAATAATAAGTTAGAACTCAATATTTTTGGATATGTATATATTTGGTACTTGATACTTGAGGTTAATGTTGACTTTATTGATGAGTGCTTAATTAAATTATATTGAACTTTTTTTGTACTTGACTTATACTTTTCATTTTATGGTTTTTTCGGATTATATATATATATTTTTTTTTTTTCTGGAAATATTTGGTAATCTTTCTAGAAACATTGCTTGAGAAAGATAAGAAATTCAAGAAAAACAAACAACCGCTGGGGTATTTCTGAATTACATTGAATTATTTCTTTAAACTGTATTTTCTACTAAGAAATCACGAATACGCATTCGTGAGAAATTCGCTTTAGAGAAATATTCGATTGCAGCATCACTTCCAATTTTCATAGGATATCTTTTTTCTTTCATATTTGCTAACCAAAAATCACAAGAATTGGACTCGTCTTATTTGGTATCTGACAAACATTTAATATGTGACTGCAGTACCATTTGTAATTTGTATTAAATCTAGCTTTTAACTGATGTCTTCTACTGAAAAATCAAAACAAGAAAGCTTTTCTGATTTGGCAAGTAAGAAACATAATTTTTCCACAAATATATGACTGCAAAGCTGTAATTTGCATTAAATTTAGCATTTCACTTAAATTTTCTAATTAAAAGTATCAGAGATATAACTATTTTTATTCAGTATCTAACCAGCATAGTATTACACAAATATGTAACTGCAGCGCAACCAACTATTTGCATAAAATATCGCGTTTGCTTTTCATTTTCCAATTAAAATCCAAATTCCGACTATTCTTATTTAGTATCTAATTAGTATAGTATTACAAGAATATGCAACTGCAGCGCCATCTGTAATTAGCGTCAAATCTAGCATTTAAATTATGTTTCCTAATAAACACCCTAAATGAGTAAGACTTGTCATATTTGGCGATTAAAAAGCATCATTTTTTCAGCAATATGTAACTGCAGCGCCACCTATGATTTGCATGAAATCATTCGTTTCACCCATATGTTCTGAATGAAAGCCATTCAGATATGATTGATTATATGATGCATTTAAGAAACGTTGTTTCAATAAAAATATGCGCCTACAGTGCAACCTGCACTTTGTATAATATTTCTCATTATTTCTTTAGTTCCTCCTAGGAAAAAAAACAAATACAGTGGTTCTGATTTTAAATCGAATGAATTAAATTTTATAGAAATATGCAACTTAAATGCCATCTGAAATTTGCATAAATATAGCATTTCACTCATATTGCCTAATCTAAAACCACAGATTTGATTATTTTTATGTGGTATCTAACTAGCCTGGTATTACATAAATATACAACTGCAACGCCACCTATAATTTGCATAAATTATATGTTTTCGTCTATATTTTCTAATTAAAAACTACTAAAATAAGACTGTTCTTATTTGGTATCTAACTAACATAGGATCACACACAAATTGACATCTACAGCGCCACCTGTAATTTGCATCAAATCTAGTATTTCACTCATATATTATACCTAGAAACAAATATGTCTGATTGTATAAAGCGCTTAAGTAATACTATTAATATAAATTTATATAAACTTCCCCACCTCTTCCAGACGAGTGATATTGTGATATGTTGGGGGTGGGAGAGTATGGTTTTTCAATAATAGAATTTAATAGATTAAGTTGAGTCCCGCTGGTTCCACCATCGGAAGGTGACAGATAGGTTAATTTCGTGTATGGCTTCGTTGAGTGGCCCCATAAAATCAGCCGTTGTGACTTTTTTGAAATACAGAAAAACGAGGTTTCATATTCTTATTTTAAATGTTTTAACACTGAACAATTTCATCGATTTTGAGGTATCATATATCCAGTACGAATGGACAAAAATCGTTTCTTTTGTAAAATAATTCTTATTTACGCGATTTTGGCAATAATTAAATAATTAAATAATTCAACTTTTCTTTCATATCGTATAGTTTTTTTTTTAATATTGTAAAATCAGTATCTGTTCGTATCTGAAAAGAGACACGGTAGTGCTGGCAGCACAAAAAAACTTTTTGTGCTGCCAAGTACAAAAAAAATTCGTTTTTTTGTACTTGGCCGAAGACACTACCGTGTCTCTTGATTCTAGCCATATAAATGTTGTTTAGAATTTAGTAATTTGAAACAAATAGCCCTCGCAAAATGGGATTTGTAGATCTGTCCGAGTGATATTAATTTGATATAATTCTTCAATTGAATTTTAAAAAAGTACAATACTTACATTATTATTTGCATTTTAGTTGACCACTTTTTATTGTCATGTTTATTTTTAAAAATTAAGAATCATTTATTTTATCCCTATGCAGTAAATTACACATTATTTATTTTAGCGAGAATTTTTATCGATCCAGGAATTATGGATAAAAAGACTATACTCGTCAGTAACGATTTTTTTTATTAAGAATAATATTTGAACTTTGGTTTACACTGGGACACTGTTGTGCCAAGGACGAACCATAATTTCATTTGCCATGTAGTAAGATGTAACGAGAAAAAACAAAAGCTAAATTCAAATAAGATCTATGCACTTTCTAAGTGGGTTGAGGTATATTTGTAAAGTCTCTTTATATACAAAATTGCACTCGTGATAATTTATATTAAACATCGGTTTTGAAAAATTTGTTACACTTTGATTCAAACATTTTCTCCGTTACGTTGCTATCGAACTCGTAGAACAATTACCAAATCTTAAGCGTTTTCTCCGAATTAGCTACGGATGGCCATGGGTATCAACGAATGGTGAAGTTCTTTCCATCGCAATTGAAAATATAATAATTGCAAACAACCATATTGTCTTGAAATGAAGCAATTTTTTAATTAATTTTGGCTATCGCAAAATCCATTTAAAAAGGTGGTTATAAGAGTGTAATGTTGTGATTCAATTTTAAATATTTATTTGTTTTAAAAACAAAAAAAACCTTATGAGATATGAACACAAGCGTATTTGTCATAGATGATCTATGACAAATTGAGGCAAGTTTTCAGGTGTTGAGCAACAAATTGCAATTTTCAAATTCGTTCATAATATTGTAATAATGCATGTCAGAAAGTAAAAATAAATTCTCCGGTTTGCCGTCGTTTCTCATCATTGATTTGTATCATGATAACAACGAAGCTGGACATTCTGCACATAAATGTGTTAATGAATGAAAGACTGGCGAGGAGCACCGAGTAATGTTTTGAACCGAAGTGTACCATAGTAGTACTTTTACACTACCATGTTACACTTCTGCTTTATTTCAGTAAAGCAGTATTCAGTATCTCTTCCTGGGGTAGAAGTATTCGATATTAATCGAATTTATTACTGGTAACATTACATACATTTCCTTTACATATATATATATTCCGTTGTTTATTGATACGCGATTGCTAGGAAAGTTCGACGTGATCCTCGATGCCAGAATCTATTTCGAAGTTCTTTTGAATTTCTGCGATGATCTTAACCGCAGAATTTCTGCGATGATCTTAACCGCAGAATTTTCAGATGAAGAGCTACTTCTTATCTCGTCATCGCTTCTGGAATTTTTGTTCTCGCTGACGCCTGTGTCAAAGAATAACAACAGATTCTAGTTATGATATGAAAACATGTTCGTAATGTTTGTTGAACTTTCATACATGTCATCTGCAGACGTTCCCTCCAAATCTATTGTCTTTTAGCCCACCGGAAATATTCCTCAGGGTACCTGATATAAACGACTGAAAAGTGACGTAAGTTTGGCAGTGAAAAATATAATATCGTTAGATTACTGTTCAATATTGTACCTGCAAATATATGTTGATGCTGAGGAAACAAGTTAGCTGTTATTTCTGCATGCTACCACGCAGTGGCGCCGCGCAACCAGCGCGGTCGAGTGCCGTACGTCGCGCTACTGAACGCCGAGCGAAAAAAATTTTCACTCAAATTTTGATTTCGCCTAAATTTGAGCGCTTTTCGCTGCCATGCGCACGACTAAAACATTATGTTTCCCTCTAACCCGGTCACGCTCATCTAGAGCTTGCCTAATTAAGCTTTTCGATAAGCTCTTAAGCGAAAATTTTAATTAATTCTATGCTTACCACGCTTGAAACTGCGTCGCGTTGGTAATTGTCAATCTCTTTTTTTCGCGTAACGTCGTGTGCGTCTACAAATATCTAGTGCGACTCATTTTATGCATTTGCATAAGGGGAAGGCCGTTTATGTCGATCGACTAGTTAAATATATCGATCCAGATCTATTCTCCTCGCGGTTTTTGAACCGTGGTTATTTCTGAGGCAGTTTAGGACGAATTCTAGGACAGGAATAAAAGGTCAACCAACTCGTTGAGTAGAATTTACGGTACCTGTCTCCACTTTGTCGATAAAATAAGGACATAAAGATAGTCTGACGTGAAGTTCGTTATTAAGTCTTGATTATAGTATTTTATTGTACTTATCATTGATTATATCGAAGAGCAGTAAGAATAAAACAAATTTAAATACTGTTATCAGTAAAAATAGAATATTATCACAGCGTTCTAAAAAATACTGACACGTCATTTCCACGAAATTAATCAGAGATCATTTGATTTCTAGCTCAAAATTGTTTGCATAGACTCAAACAATGTTTCCATGCGGTTATCTTTTTACAGAGGGGCCTTAAATTTGAGGTTATACTATTTTTACAATGAAATTTTAACAAGTTTCAAATTACAATCAATATAAGAATAACCAACCTGCTGAAATTATAAAATTAAGCTCAGTAAAATTGATTATAATTAAGGAAAAGTTTAAGCCGTGTTGTGCTGCCAGGAGCTGTCTAATTGAGCATAGTCTAGATAGAAGATCGTTCTCTCGGTAAGACCCGCTGAATGCTGACTGATTGTGGGAGCGCGCGGGAGTGGGGGTAAGGCTACTGGCAGCGCGCAGTTTCACAAAAATGGCCGTGGTTGTCAAGTAGCCTTTCACACATTATTTGACGGTAGAATTAATTTATTTTCTGGAAAAGTTTGTTTACATTTTTGCTATGATTTATCCTGTATGAAATTCGATATAATAATTTCTTTTTCTGATGAATCAAGGTACTCTATGCCCCATAGAAATATGCCCGGAAGTTGAAGAAAATGTTTTAAAATATACCTCATAGGAAAAAGCTGATAATAAACTTTTTTTATTATGGAATTTTTCGTAGTCGCTATTTTTAATATGTCTGATTCGTCGATTTTGTTTGTCTTAACAGGGATGTAAGTCCCGGAGGACGTAAAGTAATTTAGACACTAATTTTCAATTCTTAAGTTCTCGAAAGGATTTTTTAATGCTAATAAAATTGTTCTCAAATGGTGTCAGTTACCTTTTGTGGCCCCAAGATCTTTCAGTTGATTACGAATCTGATTAAAAAGGGCCGATATGGTGGGCATTTTCAAGCAAGTATCAAAAATTTTGTTTTATGCCATTTACTTTTTCTTGTTAAAGATCATCCTAGCTATATAATTCACTAACAATGGTTGCTGCACTTTCATCTCTCGATTTGTAAATAGAGCGAGAATTCATGATTCCGAGCGCGCTCTTTTAGAAAGATAAATAAAAAACAATCTTACGTCAATTTCTTGAGGGAATTTTTAAAACATTTAAGAATTTTTTCAAAAAGTATTTTGAGCTCTATTGCTACGATCAGATGTACTAAGTCAGTTATCATGCAATCTTCTAAATACCTGTCAATCTCATTCCATCAAAATATTCATTTAGAAATGTATTCCAATTTTTACAGAAAAAAGTTTGTATTTTAAAATAAAGGATACACACATTTAACAAAGAATACAAATTTAATACTCGCTGGGTAATATATACACCTACCTCAATTTTTTTTAACACTAGAAATTTGGAATTTTTAGATTAATAGTGTCACGACGTGACTGAGTGTTGCCGCGAGTCGACTTATGTCGTTAGCGCGAAAAAAAATGTATCGAAACGCTAATAAGTCGTGTCTCTACGCGCACGAGTCGCGTCTACCAGAAAAGTTTTAGTGAGAGGCTGCCATGTGCAGCCTTGCACACGACTCAGTCGTGTCTAGCGTTTTCCGTGTACCCGGTCTAAACTATTTGTAACTGTTAAATATTGACAAGCTCTACCAAAAATAATGTCAGTCGGTAACTTGATTCACGTGCCATGCATGCTCAAACAACGACGACGTTCCCCTACTACGAGTTCGTGAGATTAAAAAGCTCTCAGTTTTCGTTTGGAATGTGCCAAACGAACATCTCCTCCAGCCCAACGATGGCATATGTATGACCAGAATCTGCAGTTTAGGTCAGAGCTACTTAAAGAGAATTAAACAAGGTCCCAACGAGAGTCGTTTTTTTCACCCTACAAAACGTAGCCTTAGGGAGTTCTCCGGCTTCATTTTATCTCCATTAAGGTTATTTTCGGCTCGTGAATTGCTTGTGTAACTTCGAAGTATTCAAACCAACACAACCAAATTACACTCACTTAAACGATTCATGATTGATATTGATAGGCAATTCGAATAAAATTATTCCAATTTAAGCTAATAAATAAACTTTAACTTATTTTGTTCATGTTGAATATAGTGTAATTTATTTCGTTCTGGAACTAATGTATTGTCAAATCTCTTGACGGTGGTTTGTGTGCACCAATTCCTAATACAATCCACTTCTATCGAATTATTCAAGCAAAACCTATTCTCAAAATATTTTTATAATATTAAGCAGTATCCAATACCTTGAAATTGCACGCCCATAGCATCGTAGAATTGTATATAGTTTCAATGAAATAAATTTAAAAAACTAAATAATAAATAAAGAATAAAATTGCTAAGAAATAAACAAAATTGAAAAGCAAGTAAAGAAATAACAATTCAAACAATTAAAAAAAATAGATAAAAGAAACCGATAATATCAATAACTTATAATTAAAGAAATAAAAATAAAAATAATAATGTGTAAAATATCAAATAAATAAATAAACAAACTTAATAGATTAATGAAACACAGTGAAATAAGAAATGAAAGCATACACTTATAACAAAAAAAATGAACCAACAAATTAACATACTAATAAATAAACAATAATAAAAAACAAAGAATAAACATATAAAAAAATAAATAAATGAAGAAGACATTAAAAAATAAGACATAAAACAAAATGCTGGGCATATTGTGATCTGACATTCAGTGATACGCGATCTGGCGCTTTTTTTTAAACCCTTTATAGAGTGACAGTGTTGTTGGTAAGGATTAAGCAGAAGTGACATATAAGCTTTATTTATATTAAAATGAATGACAATTTAGTTTTCAATCGTACGGAATCAAAGCATATAATGTACTGTGCAGTACCTGGGTGCAGAAATTTGTCGTAAAACAATCTAAGTGTTACTTTCCAAAGAATGGTAAACGATATGTCACGAAAGAATACTATTTTGGAGCCGTAAAAAAACACGACTAACATGAACTGTGGAAGAAATCGTTTAAGTTGTGCATAGTAAATGATTATACAAAAGTATGCTCGGTGCATTTCATCAAGGATGTCTAAATACATGTAGGTAAGTTAAATAATTTGAGGTTACGGCTGAAGTTATGCTTAAGGTGAAATGTTATTAGGTCTTGACACTTTGAATTTTTGTTCCAAAAAATTGGACTTATCTCTGCACCAAATTATCCGAAATTGAAGGACGTTGAGTTAAAAGTGTGAACAAAGTGCAATACAGAGCCTTTTTTCCAAAATTTAATCAAAAAATTAAAAATTCAAAATACTATATATGGCAATAATGACAGTCTGTATTTTCGCCGTTCAGCAAACGTTAATAA
>JABFQD010001149.1:0-19760 GCA_022817045.1 Psix sp. ZL-2020 | reverse complement strand
TTATATATATATATATATATATATATATATACAAATTACGTTATCGTGCAAGTATATTGACACGGATTGAAATAATGCTGTGGCGGCAGAAGTTCTGTTCCAGTCGAGTAAGTATTAAAATAAATATTACACGCCTAAATTGAGATAGCCGTCAATATAAAATATTTATTTATGTCGAAATAAAATCGATAACCATTCGGCGAATATATCACATTTGAAAAGCTGCGATGAATCAATTTCGCGGGGTTTATAATCTTGAAAACGTCGTGATTTTTCTTATATCAAAGTGGATTGCGTTTAGTGACAAATTGTCGATTCGTGCTTGTTATTGTTATCTCAATCCGTGCCGCTGAATTGGATTCATTATACTAACAGAGTAGGAACGTTCATTGAGTTATGTCTTCTTTTTGTTTACACTTTGCTTCTATACTTTGCAGGAAAGCTCACGTTTTATTCCAGTTGCGCTTAATGAGCCTTTTTAAATGTTGTTAGATCAACGAAAAGAGAAAAAGTTTCGACCTCGACAAACGTTCGTTCAACTGTATTTTTATCGAAAACGTAAAAGATGATCACTCGATTGTGTAAAGATGCCAAATTCGATGGTATGATAGCGCTAGACGTGCCAAAGCACAATATATATATACATAGATATATATATAGATAATAAAATATATAGTAATATAAAATAATGATTAAAATATATTAATATAGGTAATAGATTATGTTTGGTATGTTAATATGAATCTGTATAAAAAGAAAATACTTCAATGTGTATTCAATGTTGTAATTCTACAACGAGTTGTGTCAACTTGAATGTCGATCTAACTAGAAACGAAAATGTATAATTGTATAAATAGATGTTTGATAACATCCAAGACCCACCTGCCGAGCTTTGAATCGTCTTCATCGACGGGTTTTCTTTTTGACCGCTCGCAAACGTAGAATATAATTCCTGAAAATAGAATGACATATTTTAGATAAAGCGTAAAAGGTGATATCGTTAAACTGATGGGCAAGTTTATAATACTATTTCTTTATAAAAATAATATTAGCGCTTATGAATGCCGACAAACTTTAGGCGCACAAAAAAGAGCTTATCACATAAAAAGAATGTACGATGCTTAAAAAGGAATGCCAGGAAAATTAAATAATCTCAAAAAAGTTGAGACCGTATAATTTTTACATATTTCAACTAGAGGATTGCAGAAAATGTGAATATATAACTTAGTTACGCTAAACTAATTGAAACCATTTATTCGTCAGCGCGTTGCACTGTTGACAAAATTACTGTTTACACAAAGAAAAGTGTTTGAAAATTAATATTTTAATATGAAAGTTTGAGTATCCTTTCAGGCATGTATTTTATATGAGCAAAAACTAGTTATAAATCTCGAACTATTGATATTTCAATGTTCAAATATATTACGCTTATTATTTATAGAATATTAGTTTTAATTATCTCGATAAATATTAGATTTATTGATTTAAATACCATCTGACAACAAATTTTAACTTTATAATAAAAAAAAATCTGGAATTTTGAACATTTTTGCTTTAATATCATGCACAGTCAATTAAATTTATATTCATTTACATTTCGATCAATTTTTTTCAAAAACTACAGTAAAACATGAATTTTACGAGAGAAAATAATCATTTTTAGACTTACTTTTTTGTATGCATTTTGATTTAAATTGAATTAAATATATCATAAAGACTCAGAACCAATCGCAGTGAGTTGGTTAACGATAGATTGATTTTAAAATTGTATTAAAAACAGGCGCTATCCAGTTACTTTTTTGAAAAAAAATATTAAATTTTATTTATCAAAAAAAACATTGAAATCATTTCAACATTTAGATATTGTTAGAAACATAATACAGTTTGGTAAAACAATTTAATTTGAGTATTAAAAAAACTCTTACATTGATATAACTTATCCCATTTTTCAGTGAGATATGATTTAATGTTGATAATCAAACTTTGACACATACAATAAAAGAACTAAATAGTATAAAAATATAAATTAAAACGGCGCTAATTTAAATGGCAATTGCAACCATTTAAGACGGCAATTTCAGGTCATATATAATAGTAACACGTATATAATATCATAATTTATCGATATCATTTATAAAATGTTAGAAATAAAAGCGCAAAGTTAATTTGAAGTAAAATATAGTCTGAATAGAATTTATATTGACATAATTAATTCAATGCATAGTATTTGTTGAAAAAGAAAAAATGTGAGCAAATCTTGAAATATGCATTTTAAAAATAAATAAACTAAACGTTATCATAAGTATTGACTAAGGTCGATTTTATCGGAAAATATGATTAAGCAATGAAAGAGAATCTTAGAATAATTATACCGCTAGCTTTTACTGTTTATGGCTTCGACTATTTAACCGGTGTAAATTAATTTTTCAGTTTATGATTTAATGGATAATAAATTTCTTCAAAGTGAAAACTTTGTAATATTTCGAACCCTTGTGAAAAATGTACAAAGTTAATTTTTGTTCTTACAGATGTAAGTAAATGAAATGTATTGAACCTTGAATTTGTCATGCAAATTTATTACACAGGTTAAAATGCTGTTACTCTTTTCTCTTTCAGTAAAATTAAACCGACTTGAAGAATTCATAAGACTCCTGATGCGTTCGATCAGTCAATCAATTCAATTAACTCCGTGTCTCAAGTGATTCTCGTTCGGTCACTTTGATCTTTAATTAATTAACCTTTTGAAACATTGTTATCTACTCATTCAATTATTTCCTATGGAGATCACTTTTTTAAAATGAAAATGTTCGATGAATTCTATTTTCTGAGTAAAGTTCTTTTCATTTGACACAATTATTTTGATGAAAAAAAAGTTACCTGTTTTATGCGTACAGCAGCAAATGCCATCGATAATAAAAATGACGACGATGAATATAGCAATGACGATGCCTATGATGGCTCCACTGGATATCAGGGGTCCCTGGTGATTGAGCACAGTGCTATCCACACCTTAAAAATAAAAAAGAACAGGTTTAATAAACTTGTCGCGCTGGAATACTATTAGATCGTTAGTGCAAAAGCAAAAGTAAACGATGCTTGGTGATGTCTGACAGCTAACCGATGGATACGTCAATCTCGAAACGTACTGGTACGTATTTCGTTGTACATTTGTCGATAAAAATTTGTATCAAATGCTTGTTTATCAGCCAATCACGTTAGCTGAACAAATGTCTATTATCTTAATAGCAATAAACTATTGATTTGGTTAAAATTAAGACAATTGCTTTTTTGGTTAAACAATTACATTGTAGTTCTTTCGACTCAGATGAGGATTTACAGTAGAATTAATAGGTTGAGTTTTGGTACATCAAATGTTTAATTGTGCGAAGTGTATTTCTATTTGCCACGCGTCGTGTAAACGTCGAGAAGCAATATATCTAAGTAATTCAATTCGTGACCACAGAGCAGTTAAATTTCGGCAAAACAGAAATAAATCGTCAATCGTTTTGAAAATCCATCGCTAGTCATGTTGACGAGAAAGTCTCTATTGCGCCATCTAGCACAGTGGAACCCCCTTTGTTATAGGAAACAGTGTTACCGTCAAGTGAAAAATGAAAGGTTAAGACTACATAAAGATTAAAGATAGACATAGAGTGAAGTTTAAATTTGAAGTTAACATTTTTAAAATTCCGTCTTATTATAGATTTAGGTGAGACGTGACTGATCACTTGGGAGGTTCTACTGTATGTATGAGTCAGACGTGCCAACCTGTTTTTGTTTATGCTTACGTTTCGTGTGTACGTGTCAAAAAAAGGGATTATGGCAACACTGTAGTCGAAAGAACGACATCACCAAGCACGTCTCGCTGATTTATTCAAACGTCCTGAAAAGTTAACTGAAGGCCCAACAATGTTTTGTTTGTTCAAGCGTTGTGTGTGAGTGCCTCAAAATTATAAAAGTTCGTATCATGACCTTTAGTTGGTTAATTTGAATCGTGTGTTACGCAGATACATATTGTGATGAAATGATGATGAATTAATGAAAGAATGATAACTTGAAAGGAAAATGAGAAGAGAATGTAAATCAAGCGCAATTAAAGAAAGACAAAGTAAGAAAGAGAAATGATAAAATAAATGTTGTAGAAAAAGTAATTAGATTGGAAAAATTAAAGTTCCATAAGTGACCGGACAAGGTTAATTTATTAGCCAATTGTAATCGAGAAACGCCCAGCCGATTAGTATTTGAGAACCTCGAGTTTATAATTTTGAGAAATGCCGCAATTCTTTTATAGAGACGCATCACGTTAAAAGAAAAATCGTAGTTTGACAACACAGTTGTTTAACGTACATGAATTTGATGGCAGAGTTGAAAAATTCGCCATTGAAATAAGAAAACTATATTTTGTATTAAATTGGATTTAAAATGTTTAAAAGAATTTTGTAGAACTGAAAGAGGAATAATTGAGCTACGATGTTTCTCCTTGACCACGGCATATGCCGTTAGTGGATTGTCGCAGAAGATAGTGCGATCGGATCGGAAGACACAAAGAGAGCAGAGTATATACGACAGAAGAGAAGCATTACAATGAAGAGATAAGCGCGTACGGCACAGTACACAAAACTACGGCGTTATTCAGCAACGTTTAAATTGGGGGACGAGCGCACACACAGACATTCAAGCTGCTCAATTATGACCCTTCGTTGTTTGCTCGCCGGTCGTCTTCTACTGTGAAACTGGAAAATAAAAAAGTGACAAGAACGAAAACGAAACATGAGAATGAGACAGGCACAGTCGAACAGACGCTGGATGGACAAGGAGTGAGCTCAAAGTCATCTACAGGAATGCTTAGGCGGTGCTTTCATTAGTAGTATATTTACCGTTTTCCGTCCGTTATTTCCGCAGGACATAAAGCAGGCGGTAAGCGAAAAAATGAACAGGACTTTCGCAGAGAAACCTATGTCAGGTAGTTTTTTTGAACTTCGATAACGATCAATGTTGCTTTATTCAAATCATTATATATTAGTTTGCACTGTAATCTTAATTTGCTCGGTGACCTGACGTTGGCTTCCCTGCGAAGTCGCTTCAGAAGTCTGTTTGGACAATTCGTATATTTTCGTTGCCATTTTATTTACAATAATCAATCATCCGTCAAACCATAACGTTAATAGTCGTCGTGACTTGCGCTATTGTGTGTTATTCACATATGTAATATGTAGTTCCTTCGCATGGGCGAACTCGCCAAAAGAAAAGAGAATCAAAAAGGAAGAAAAAACAAGAGCTTGACGGTTGTTTAGACTCCAAAAGCGAAGAGTTCACTGTACAATTTCATACTCGTTGGTTTTAGCGTTCGTTCGAACCTTACAAGAAACTCGACACGGCGACGAGTGAGCGCATAGATATCAGATTGCAAGTTACACCTATACTTTAACTTTGAAATCACGTCAATATTAAATATCCTTAAGGAAAGTTCATGCAAAGTGTTTAGGAACATTCGATTTTGTGCTCCCTTTGGTTCGGCTGATTGTTCCTGTGTGATAATGTTTCAAAAATAATTCCAACTTTACATCTAATCGCTTGTTTTAATTTACTTCATTATAATGTTATATAATCTATTCGTATATTTTAGGGCAACACCTTTTGAGCAACTTCGCTTGGAGAAAGGGTACGCAGGGGACCGATTGGCCAAACGCTTCGAGTTCTCTAGGGATCGTTGGTTATCTATAGAAAAACACGTATAAACTCTAAACACTGATAACCCCGGAAACAGCAGTCTCTTCTTCGTTCTGTCAATTATTCAACATCGATTATCCTGACGGTTAAATCCGACTTAACATACGATTATATCTTGCGAACAATACGGCTCCATAACTTTTTGATTATACGCTTCATAACTAGCGCCCCTGTGTCACTCTGTTGACAGCGCCACCTCACGTCCTCGAAAGCGACATCTATTGTCCGCTATTTCGTTCGTAAAGATAGACGGTGCCTTCTCGATAACATCCATTTCAGCAGAACTACAGTGGACTATTTCTCGTGAGATTTATGAATCGAGTGCCGAGTGAATTACGGCACTGCTAAATGCCACTTCAGAGTTTTATTACTCTTTTTCTTTCGCCTGTTGGTGCACTCCATTTTACGTCACTGTGCGAAACACATTAACGAATGACAGTTTTCGTTAACATCCGCGCCAGTCTTCTCGACTTAGAAAACATTGTTCTTACAAACAATTTTGTTCTGTGTGTCTCTTTTCAAGTTGATATGGGACACTTTTTGTCCTGCTGGCAGTGAAATGGTTCAAAAAAGAGACACTTTTTCTTTATGATCCGTTCGGCTGGAAGATGCGCTTTTCTAGCTTGGTAGGAAATTTCGTAGTGTAAAATTGCAAAACCGCGAAATAAGCAACGTGGTAAAAAATACAAAATTTGATTATCACAGTTTTGTCGCAAATTCCGTTGAACAATGAATCGAGAGTATCGAACACCCCTTGCGCCATTTGTTCAATCGTGGCTTAATTAAAATCTCTACTCCAAGTGTTGGTTCTCCGATGAACAAACACTTCTGCGTCTCGTGACCCAGCTTCAAGAACACCAGACACCCCAATTCCTGCCCGAGAATGTTGGACCCGAATTACTGTCATAGGAATAAAACGGTGAAAAGAAAGCAGCTGTTCATCTTCCGGCTCTATTTGTCGGCCCATTTCTTCGGTAGCTCGTCATTACAAGCCGACCATTGTCGAACAGATGGCGCCCCTAAAGCACGATTCGATGCAAATGTGACAAAGCCTTTTCATTGTCGTCGCCTGGCAAAGGAAACAATCTTTTCTCCCGGACGTGCAATTCCTGGGTGAGAGGTCGCATGAACCAGTGTCTGATTGCAGCGCCTCTTTTGTCGTACTGGTTGTTTGTGCATTCAATGATTAGTGCGATTGAACGCCCAGGTGGCGCTGTCGAACCGAGCACTTGACTTTTGTTCTTTTCTAAGTACGAAATATAAAAACTGGAACGAACGAAAGTGGTAGCCAAAGGAAAAGAATAAAATAATGGGTGAAGGAATCGTAATAAAAGCGCATGCCATGCGACACGGATATTGGTAAGCAGAAATAAGAAAAAGGTATGAAATAAAGGTGTTCGAAACGAAACAAGGCTTAAACATGTTTTCTACGAAATTAGTATTGTCTTTTGGAGATCTTACAGTACTGACAGGTGACGATGATCTTGATACTGATATTATAATAACTAAAAGTAATTGAATCGTTAATTACAATATAATCATAATCAATACAATAAAATACAATAAACGGTAATCAATAATACGATAATAATTATTGTGATTCACAGATCATGCGCACTATTACACTTGTTCTCAACAACTAATTAAGCATAGCTAATGGACCGAGCTTTGAAAGGTGAATGAAATCATACAAAAATAATATTAAGGCAAAACGAAATTCAGTCCCTCACGGCCGAAAGATCGTCATTTGAATAACTTGGTCATGCATCTCAAATTCATTGTCTCATCTCAAACCATGAAAGGACAGCCCACTTCGGCTAAGTGTCGAGTACCAATTTGTTGTCGAATTAACGGAACTTGACACCTGCCGAAGCGGTCTCGTCGATGCCGACCTTTGTTTCGCTCATAACGTCCACCAGCGCACACAATTGTGAGAACACGAAAGAACCTCGTGGGCCGCGCGCTCAAGTCTTCGTATAATACTTATAACAACAAAAAGATTTTTATCTCCAAACTCTTTTGGCAATGTAAGGCAGTAAACTTGCGTTGATAATAATAATAATTAGTATATTAATAATAATAATAATAATAAGACCCGTTATTGTCGCCAAGTCTTGCCACAATTTACACAATGATAAATAATAAGCTGGTGCTTTTGTGCAGCCACGTGACTGGTATAATAAAATGTGGAAGATCGCGAGTCGTCCGCGAGCGCCTTAAGATGGCAGGTCTGGGCCAGCTTAGAGGGCGTACGCGGCGCGACCGCTGATTGGTCGTCGACATCCAGAAGAAACAAACCAACGTACCAGTACGTTTGATCGTTAATTAACGAGCGTTATTATACAAACAGCGCGGGATAAATGCTCGTTGGACAATGAGTTTCTCGGAATGTGTGTCGCGGTGTCTACCAATCGCAATCTCTCTCTCTCACACTCTCAGGCGGACTTTGGCAAGTCCGCGTCCTCGCAAACTTGTACTTTGATCAAACTCTCGCCTCGATCTTCTAGTGTTGACTTATGTCTGTTTGTTGTCGTTTCGATAGCGTTTCTTTTCGATTTACTTTTTTTTATTTTTTATTTTAGTTTTTTTTGTCTTTGTGTTTGAGTTTGTGTTGGCGTTCAGATCGCATCCAGCGCGTCCTCACGACGTCTCTAAATGGCTATGCTTAGGATTAGTGTCGTTGCTATGGCGGTTACGGCGAGTTTTGTGGTCTCCCCAGAAGATATAATCGAGTCCACTGGGCTGCCCGTAGATTCTGAATGATATAAAAAGTTACGATTGTAGATCCACTTGATTGTTGCGCGGTTGGACGTTTTTTTACTTTTGATTTACTAAACCATATCTTTTATCTAAAGTGGGATGGCGAAGAAATTTTTCTTTGGTCCGCAAATGAAATTTCGCAACGCAAAATAATAAACAAAGGATATTATTTATCGTGCAATGTATCGTACGAACATAATTTCCGGATATAATAACCGGCGCGTTTCGGAAGCCTGCTTTAAAACAAGAATTATTGCAAGCCAGAGGACGCGTGAGTTACGGTGAATTAACTGCGGCACATCGTGAATGATAAATCCATATTCTTGGTCGCGTCAAGCCGATGTTTCGTGGCCGAAATTTAATTTCACTCTGGTGATAAAACACAAGCGACGAAAAGTCTGCACCATCCCACCATTTTACAGCGTCCCCTTCCCCCCCCCCCCGTCCCCGCCCTGGTAGCTCTAGTTTTCCGAACTCAGGAAACATATGAAAGCAACACAGATCGCGCACCGGTTCTCATAAACGAGCTGCGTTCGTCGAATGGTCGCGCGGCTTCAAGCTCTGATATAACTGAGGCAGACTGAACGAAGGAAACAAAACAACGATATTGAATCATTAATGAAACTCGCAGCAGGGAACACGGAAAACAAATCGTAATCCAGAGTTAAAGGTGCGGTAAACAATTAAAGAACAAAGGGAAAGTAAACTCTTGGAATGAAAAAGAACAAAAAATAAAATCAAAAGAGAAGAAAACGCAAGGATTACGCAATGCAAACTAAGTGTTTCTCCTAGCTGTTGAACAATTTTGAGTTGTTGAATAAATCGAATTTCAATATTCCTGTAAACTGCTCGATTTATCAATATTTTGTATTAACTTCATTCGAAAGAATTTCAAACAATTTTTTAATGTTTTGTACATATCGCTAGAGTATTGAATGAAAATAAAATAATATTAACAATGATTGTCACTGAAATTAGGTTTTATCTTTTATTCAATTACGTTGACATTTCAGTGCAATGACAATATTGACTCAATATTCGAATTAACTTGAATTAAACTGTATATTTTTAATTATGATCTTTTTAAACGACAAAAATGATAACGATAATGATAAGATATATCTGTTTAAAATGTAAACAATATGATCTATAGCTGTGTCATTAATGAGACTAAAATTTGTGTTATTTCCTACGATTTTCAATAACTCATATTAACAAGCTATAAGAAACACTTGATTCATGTACTTGAAATGTACATTAAAAAATAATACAAATTAAAATCAATCAAAAAACCCAAACCGAAAACTGTAAGCTTAAAATCGAAACGATAAAATAACTAAAACACAATGATCGCATTGATAAGATGAAACAGTCGCTTACCTCGAGCCGTCTTCAAATACATAAATCCTGGTTTGCTGTACCCAAGCGCGTTGCGCGCCATAACCTCGATGTAGTAGTAGGTGTCAGAATAAAGATCTCGGATCCAGAAGACCGTGTTGATCGAGCTTTTTGATTCCTTAACCACGCAAGTATTTTCAAGGACTTCCCATTTGTTTTCACCTAAGTGTTTCGCCTGGCAGTATTTGATTACGTAGAGGTCGATTGGCTCACCATTGTCTGCTGGCACAGTCCACCTCAGCTCGTACTGATTGTTATGCCTCGAGATTTCGTATTCTACACCAGTTTTTGCAGTAATCTTTGGTTCAGTTGGAGCAGTCTTTGCTGTTGTATATTCCTCAATGTTGCCACCCCATTGTCCCATTCCAACCATGTTTCGTGCGGCAAACCGAAACTCGTATTTGGTTTGCGGTTTTAAATTCTCAATAACGAATAAGTTATCTGAAAAACAATCAAATTTTATATTTATGCATTATTGTTATATCATTTTTAATTTCTTTAGACAATTACTCATACGTTGACTTTTCAAACAAAATTAATCATCTTCAAATAAGTTGTTGGTTTATTTTCATATATATCAGATTCTAATTAAATTGAAATTTTTCAAGATTATCAATATTTTCAAATATTTGTATATAATCAATTGTACAATCCATGTCAATAAATATTTGAAGTTTATATAACAACATGGAGAGGATTATAACTGATATTTCATGAAATCGGGAAAGTATTTGACAAAATGAAATATGGATGAGTTTGTTGTTTTATTTTATTTCAACAATTCTAATAAGATAATTCTCTTTTTTGATCCAAAATAAAAATGAACTAATTATGAATCTAAAATATGTGAAAACGAGTTTGTTTTCATATTTCAAAATCAGCAAATATTAAAAAATGGCGATTACTTATAAAAAATATAACGATCTAATAAAGTTATTTTTAATATTCAAAATTATAATTAAAATTTAAAAATGAAAAAATGTTCAATTACCGATCAACTTCTAAAATATCTTTATTTATGAACATTAAAATACTAAATCAATATTTCAATGTTAATTATTAATCTATTTAAAATGTATTCCATCACAATTCAATAATTTGAATGTAAACAATTGTGTAATTATTTTAATTTATTTCGAATACAAAGTGAGCTTTGAATTCATATCTTATCAAATTTGAAAATCTCGATATAATTAAATAAATTTCAGGGAATGCGTTTATAAAACAAATAAACAATTGTTTTATATTCTTTAACGTTGGAACGTGACTAAAATCGAGAATGAAAATGGAAAAAATCAAAATTTGACTTGCACTTTAATTCTACAATAACTAAAATAATAAATCGCGTTTTTCAAAACCAAAAAGGAAATTTAAGCAAAATGTTTCCGACCATTTATTTGATTCTCAAATACCACGGAATTTCAAATACATTCATTAAACACAATTCAGTCGAGTGAAGCCCGACAAAAATCACATTTGCGTCTGCACATGCCAAACAATTCATACAAATTTATTTGATACATTTTTTCTTACTCGTGTGTAAATGAAATACTTGATCAAAAATGAAACGATTGCAATGATTACTTACCACCATCCGCATTTACAGAAAACGTTCTGTTCTTCGCGTGCTCCCATGTTTCATCGTTTTCTCTATACTGAGCAGTTATTGATCTGATTGGCACTCCAGCTGGTACGATTGGCAATAGAATGTTGAAAACAGCGGTGGTGGCTGTAATTTTGGTAATGATAGCACTTCTGAGTTGTGGAGGCCTGCATGCCTCTGTGAGTTTGATAATGTGTTCCTTTCTACCGTGTTGATTCATCGCAATGCACTTGTAGTTGGTATAAAAACGAGGGTCTATTGGTACAACTTCAATCGTAGACTTAGGACCATTGCCGTATACACGAATCTGGGGAAACTTTTCATCTATTTTCTGCGACATTGTTTCCCAATAGATCGTTGCATTTGGAATACTTTCAGCGATACAGGTAATATTTACTGGTTTACCATCCCAAGTCCACTCCTCACCGCGATTATGCACCGAGTCAAATGATGGTGGAAATTCGACTCCAAGATGTCCATTTTTGTACGCACTACCAGCTGAATTCTTCGCTACACATTCGTACAATCCATCATCCGTTCTAAAATAATATATTACAGAAGAATAATATTAATTGAATATCAACTAAATGAACTAAAACTATTATTCAGACTATTGGTAAAAACATATGTTATATATTTGTTGAAAATTGCATGCAAAATATTTGTGATATTACTATGGTTTGTATTTTTGTGCATATGTATGGCACATATAGTATAATTGACACAAACATATAATATATAAATGTGCACAAATTGAAACATTTATGTTTTTCTTAACATCCTAAGTTTATGTATTTGTAAAGTTAAAATAGACAAACCATATAAATTAGTTCAATTGATTCCAAATCGATAAAAGTAGTCTTTTTCAGTTTTTATAACGTGATGAACAAAATGAAAAATTAATTTTCTTTCTTTTTAGCAAATAATCAAAATGTACTTTTCATTTGAATTTTGTATAACAAAACAATGATAAGAAATGAACGATTTGGCTGGAAATAAGTTTGTATACGTTTTTATTTTCAATAAATCAATCAAATTAGTCAGTGATCATTAGTAATACAATTATTTCGATGTAAATTTAATTTTGAATGTCTGTGTAAAAATACTGAGTGAAATATTGTTTTGCTATTAAACCGAAATATCATTGTGAAATAAATATAAGGCTAAAAGTGAAGAAAAAGAGAGTAATAGAGAAAGAAAATGAAATCGCACTTTACGCTATGATTATTTATTACTTGTGTATTTCCATAGGCAGGAGTCTTTGAGTGAATAAAAACACTGATCGAACCGCGTGAAAAGTGATTTGATAGTAGAACAAAACATGTAAAATAATTAAAAGGGAATCGCGATGGAAAAGAAAAGCGCGCGAAAATTGAAATCGATCGACGAACGCATCGGCCAATCATAAATCTTTCATTTCGCCAATTATAAGAGCTTAATTAAATTTTTTCCGCTGCTCTAAAAAAAGAATCAATTTTTAACGTCCGGTGTTGGCGCGTGCGATCCTCTCGCCGCATATCGGCGCGCTTCAAAACGCCGTTCTATTATTTTATCCGGCGTTTAATCGGCGACCCCGAGTTAACTTCAATTTATCTTCTCGCGAACCAGGTTCGATTCCAATTGACCGATGACAGAAAAATCAATTTCCTTTTCGGATGCTTTCAGAGTACATTTTTCATATTCGCATGAGAATTTCAAACTTTTTAATCATAGAGACTATTTCGAAAGTTATATTTGAATTTCTACTACTAGCAAAAGTTATACACGGATGGTTGCAAAGACTCAGAGTAAATCTATGAATTCATGATATTAATTTTATTCGACAAAGATTATATGCGAAACACAAGTACGTTGAAATCTGTTTGTTTGCAAATCTAATGAAAATTTAGTCGGCCAATATGTCGTTGAATGTAATGCAAACATTCAAATTAGCCATTGGCAAGAAAAGCTTTGCTTATATAGTTATTATTGCAAATAAATATTATACTCTACAAACAGTAATTATTCACCATGAATAAATATGCATTAAAATGTGATTTTTATATAAATACTATGCAGCAAAATATTTTGCAATGATTTCACCATTCATTTATGAGCTCCATTTTCCACGTTCAGAATAGTTCAGCCTGATTATCTGTTCGTTCCGTGAAATATCGATGGTAAGAGTACACAAAAGCTAGTTGTTCATAGAGTTTCTAAACTAATATAAAATGTGCTTGTTTACCTGATAACTTTATTGATTGTCAGAATTCCAACTGTCTGCTGATTAGCAATGATCTGGTTATTGGTAAGAGTAATTCGATCGTCTGTACTTTGAACTCCGAGTTCGTACGATTTTTCATCGGTGAGTTTTCTGAATGTAATTTCAGGTGCAGGATTGCCAACGGCTACGCAACTGATGTTCACTGGGTTGCCTACGACGACAGTTTTGTTCATGAATTCGCTGACTTTGGGTTTGATGATGACGTTCACCATGATACTTGTCTCAGCTTCGCCAGCTTTGTTGTATGCTTTGCAGAAGTAGATACCAGTGTCCCTACTATTCACATTTGTGATTGTCATTAGTCCGGTGTACTGGTCCACACTGAATCTGTCCTCTTTCGAGAGGTCTTTGTCGTCCATTTTCCTAATCCACGTATACTGCGGAGGAGGTTTACCAGTTGCGTTACACGAGATTGATGCTGCTTCTCCATCAACGATGTTAATCTGAATGTCGTCTTTTTGCAACATTACTGGTTTTTTGTGCACCTGTAAAACATTCAGTTGTTTTTTATTTTAGCACTCAAAAGCAATGCTATTAGCTCGCGAAACGTACACGTGTAGAAGTTTGTATTATTAAACTGCACAAGTTGGAGTTTTAATTTAAAACGTTTTGTCCACACATTTCAAGCGTTTTCAAACATTTGCAGTTGATACAAATTTAAGTATTTTCTACGGAAAATTTGTTATACAAACATGAATTAATGTATTTAGAGTGATTTCAGTTATTTTATAAACAGATGTCGAATTTCAAATTCAATTTCATTTTTATTTGTTATTTGATATTTTAGTGCATGCTCAATTTATAAGGAATTTCTATGACATATTTATAAATAATATAGAATATCAATGATCTATATAGATCATTATACACATGCTATATATTTGTCATATATGTCATATAAATGTCTTATATGTATTGTAAATGTTTTTCATATATTTGATCGATATACATGAAATATGTTGTATACATATATGTCTAAATGTCAGATTAGACATGTAACATAATTCATTTGCTATTTTTACATTTTTATTACAACATAACTCAAATGATTTTATGGAAAATATTATTTTGTTTACAGAAATCAAGTTTTCATGAATAAAACTCTTGATATTAAATGTTTCAATATGTAGGATTGAGGAAGACATAAACAAGTGCACAGAACGTTTTAAATTTAAATAATAGTTTGCGTAGCGTAGATCTACAATATTATGTCATATTCATTTTTTTATATTAGTTATATAATTTTGTATTAAAATATATTATTATTTCATATTATTTCTGAATTGTATAAAATGATATTTATCGAATTATGAAAATGATATAAATATCATTCTGATGTTGATTTATTTAATATTAATTCATTTAGTAGATGATATTATTATGGAATTATTTCAAGTATATAATTTGATTAAAAAATGAAGTTATAGTTAAACATGAAAAATATATTTTTAAGCTTCTACATATTTAATTTAAATGCGTTTATAGATATATTTTACATGTATATATCTATATGTATCTGATCATTATTTTGCCCTGTAAAAATAATTTACTTCATAATAAGTAAACAATATATTTTGAGATATATATTGCATCATAAATATCTGTCATTTATTTTGATCGTCAGTTTGATGCTAATAAATTATTCCAAAGCTAATTATTTGTTATAGACAGTTACCTCAACTCGGATGGTTTTTTGTTCTAGTTGTCCAGTTTCTTGGACAGATGCGCGACAAATGTAAATGCCATCGTCAGATTCCTGCACATTATTGATCCTAAGACCGTTGACTTCGATCACTCGGTGGTTGTCAGAGTTTGAGATCAGTTTGCCATCGTAAAACCAGTCGATCTGCGGAGATGGTCTCGCTCTCACTTCACATTTCACCAAGTAGTCCTGGCCAACTATTGGGTTTTGATTTTCCGGGGCATCTCGAAATGTTATACCGACTGAAAAGTTTTTTTGTTATTTTCAATGCTAATGCTAACTATTAAAACGAATCTAAAACATATTGGTGTCATATAATCATTACCTATCGCTTCGATTTTGACGCTTTTACTCAACGTCTGTCCACCGACGTAGTCAGCAACACAGGTGTAATTTCCCGCTTGGCTTTCCTTCATCGACGTGAAAATAAGCGACAACGAGTCAGGTTCGCCTTTCTTCAGTTCAGTGTACAATGATGGTTCCGATTGGCCGCTGTTGAAGAAATATTTGCAACGGTTAATAAAGCGCCAGTAGCCTTGCCCATGACTAGACCAAAATCAATTCAAAAGACATGTGCTCGAGAGAAAACGCAATAACAGTCAAATGCTGCCGAACCATGTTGAACAGACTGACTATTTTTCTACACTGGAAAAACAAACTAGTAGAATTCAAGATACTGATGGATAAGGTGAAAAATATTTAAATATAGCTTGGACGAAGAGGTAATGAAAGATTATGTATTTATTTTATACTCTTTTTTTTAAATATCATGCTATTTTTTGAGACCCTAGAATTGTTGGAACATTACTCATTTTATTTTACTTTAGTGCATTTTCATATATAAATCGTAGATAGAACGAATTTTGAAAGAACAAAAAAGATCGCGTTGAATCAAAATTAAAGTTTCAAATTGATGTTTTTTTCGAAATTCAATCTCGTGAAGAAATAAATATGAAAATTACACTTTTTCCAGGGTACGGGGCTAAAATGCAAATCCTAGTCTAGAATTCTAACTGGGTAAACTAAATACATATGTTGAAGATGGAATGTGAATGATATTTGCAACAAATTTATGTGATTTTTCATAGATGTGATGAAGTTTTGTGAAAAAGCAACGTCGATTCGTTTTTTGCATAGTAGAGCCGTTGACTGGCTGATTTTCGTATCTATTTTTTTGTTTCACATCAAGAATTTACACTAAAAACATACAGGAATCAACGTTGCATATTTATGAATGGTACTGTGGCACGACGTGAGCTCGCAAAAATAAATTGGTTTTTTTATTTGCAATTTCTAAATAATTGTAATATCTACAAAAAATGAAATGTGCAAAATAAGACAAAATTGTAATCAAAAGTCAGAACTTTTTGGAATCGAAAATCGTAAAGCAATTGTCATTAAACTATAAACTAGAAAAATATAGTATTCAAGTTAAATATTCATGAAAAGGAAATATAAGATTATAAATGTTCTGAAATTTTGAATATAAAAAGCAACATATAAATGAAGAATAATAAATGTTTATGTTGGAATAAAAATAAAAAGCAAAATCAAAAAGTTCTAATATCACGCAACTATAATAAAATTGGAGAAAAAATAATGAACAAATGATAAAGAGCATTATTTTTACGTCGATATTACATATAAGTGACTACGCTTGCGTGTTATTTGTTGAATATACTCGCCTTTCAATCGGCAAGACGGTGAGTCTGTGTGCAAAATAAGTGAGAAATTTGTAATATTAGTGACTTGTGTCTCGTGTTCGTAACGCTTTAAATCTATAACACTCATCTCTTTTCATGTGAAAAAGATAAAAAAAAGCAAACGTATTATCTCTTTTGAATTCATATTCAAATATCATCAAACTAATGTTCAAATTCTGTTATATGATTGTTTAAATTGTTATAGTTAATAATTCAATTTTATTATTTCAGGTACAATATTAATGCGAATAAAAAAATCGATGTTTTTACCCTAGCAATTCAATTTCTCTGCCATTAGGATCAAGCCATTTGATGTTAAGTAGTGGAATGCTGTTTCCATCTGGTTGACAGGTGAGGAAAAATCGCGAATCCACTGGTTTCGTTTGCACTTCAGTGTTTGGGAAGATTATTAGCGATGGTCCTTTTCCAGGGGCTGCATTTGAAAACGCTGAAATAAGAGAAAACCAAAATGAATTACGGCTGCATATATGCTGCGCGCATGTTAAACATGTTTTTTGGTTGTAACTACGTGCAACAAATGTTGACGCTGATTTTATGAAATACGGACATTAAACTCAAATGACATTAATTACCCGCTATTCATTTTCATTTAGCGTCATTAATTTCGTATTATTGAGTTGATTTCGATTTGAAGTTTGAAATCGTAAAAGTAATCAGATTTTTGTTCATTTTTCAGGTGGAGGAACAAGGCGTTGCGATTTCAAATCAAATGTTGCGAGTTAAAACGTGACCAGTGAATGATCGAGTGAGAATTAAAAAAACGAGGAAATGAAAACAAAACGATTGTCCGCGAGGCCGATATCAAAACAAGGCATTCTCGGTTCTTGAACAACGAACGTTGTTACATAATAAAGTGCTCAACAGGTGGCTGACTGAGGATATGTGCATATACATATTTTAATGCATTTAATACTTTAGGAATCCCGTTGACATGTTAATTAATTACGCGTGCCATGAATCATTAGCCGTGCCGACTTCGTTACCCGCTGTAAATTACATTTTATCGGTTTCTTTCCTCGTCGACGCATCTACAATTAAGCTCTGATGAGAGGTCTTTCACTTAGATGCAACGCCAAGAAAAATGTTCGAATCAGTGAAGATGGTCTCGTTTTTCATTTTAGCGTAAGATAATTTCATGCAAATTAAATTAATCTTACTTTTTCGCAAAAAATGGTACTTTTTATTTGAAATAGAATCCGTAAAAGGTAAAAGTAACTTGAATTGTTATATTTGAAATAGCTTCTTTATTTATTTTAAAACATTATCTCTACTTAGTTTGTGGATTCGCCGTTTCATGCTAAACTAGATGAACCAATACGCGATTCAAAAACAATCTCCACTGCGAATCCTGGAACAATCTGTAACTCCGTTGGTGAAATGTCTGAGGTAAACTTTTGCGAGGTCGTGCGTGCGACACTCATGTATTTGACGGTGGCGCATTTCTCGAGTTGCTTTCTCAACAAACAACATCCGACAATAAAGCTCAACGAGCGCAAAGTGGCGGTGGAACGTGCGACGGATTCGCGTCAGAATGCTTCCGCGATGATGCTGCGAGAATTTGCCAACTTGCGTGTAACATATCGCAAAATTGTTTGATTTGAGTACAGCGATTTGCTTGTCGTGTGAAAAAATGTTAGAAAGTAGAAAAGTTTCATACAGGAAACAAGAAGGAGAAATTATTCTGAAAAGAATTTTGATTGAAATTGAAATTGCAATATGAAAATTAGCTCATCTTGAAATATCTTTTTTCATTTTTCTATAATGTTCAATAATGTTCCTCTGCAAATTGATTTACATTTTTCGATTGTACAATTATGACATTTATTTCATCATTTTTGATTGGTTTTCATCTACAACATCATATATATTTTTTGTAACACGGGCATGAAAGTAGCTACTTTCAGTGCATATGACTTGACGTGAAAGTGGCCAATTCTAAGCCAGGTCTGGAAGTCGCGTTCATCGGATTGAAAGTACATCCTTAGGTTTGAAAATTATGCGACTGACGCATAAGTCGTGTTTTGTTTTATAGCTGTCACGTAATTGACTTCGCGTTGATTACTAACCCTAAAGATATTTGTTCATTATCTGACATATGCTAACGGGACGGTACGAAGTTTTATTTGTTGTATTTTACATCGTGCGATATTCAAATGAGCAGCGAAGACGACAAAAATTATTCATCTGAGGATGACTCCGAATTTGAAGATAGCTTGCTGCCTCAAAATGTGGCCGAAGAAGCCAGATTGGCACAGGACAATTTGTACCCCGAGAAGTCAAAGGCTAGATACAAAGATATTTATGACACCTTTATTAAGTGGAAAAAAGAAAAAAAAATTTCAGTCATAAACAAAGATGTCATGATGGCCTATTTTTCGGAGCTTTCGAAAAAATACAAACCCCCAACGTTATGGGCAACATTTTCAATGCTGAAAAGTGTTATAAAATTAGAAGATAATATAGATATTGGCCAGTATGCTCCTTTGATAGCCTTCATCAAAAGAAAAAATGAAGGATATAAAGCCAAAAAATCGAAAATATTCACAGCAAACCAAATAATGACGTTCATGGCCGAAGCAT
>JABFQD010001148.1:0-19762 GCA_022817045.1 Psix sp. ZL-2020 | reverse complement strand
CTTGAACCTGTAAAAATGTAATATTGTAGAATGATTTCAAGATCAATAAAACAAATACAAATAAAAATAGTAAAATAAAGATATACAATTGTAATTCAAATTGCACAAAATTGAAATAAATAACAGTTATATTAACAAAATTATATTTATAAATTAAACATATTTTTCACTTGAAACTTGTACATTTTGACTTATATATTTTCTGAAATAAATCATTAACCTTTTGACCTCCGCCTGCTTGATGCAACACCTTCATATGTTGTTGCCTAAAATGCAGTTGACGATAATACTGCAACTGTGCTGGAGTGATCATAGTTTTGCCTGAGGGAGTAGCTACTGTAACTCCGACAATGCCCTTTTGTGTACCGCCTGCTGCCGCTGTATTTGATGATACAGAGACGAGACCACTCGTGGTACTAAGTCGCTGCGCGCCTTGTAGATTTGACATGCTAACCACTGCAGGCGTCGTTCGAACTTCCTGCATATTTAATGTAGCAGCAACGCGAGACTTTACAGCAGCAGTCACGACATTTGTCGCACTCACACTAACGTTTGTAGCTGAAGTGGTTGTTTTCAAAGTGGTTAGAGTTTGACCAGGAACGGTCGGCGATGAGGCTGCTTGAACCAATTGATGAGTTTGAGCCAGTGCCGCTCCAGAATTCTGAGGTTGAGTCTGCGACTGCTGAGCTTGAATTTGAATTTGCTGTTGCTGTTGTTGTTGCTGCTGCTGTTGCTGTTGCTGTTGTTGCTGCTGTTGTTGTTGTTGTTGTTGTTGTTGTTGTTGCTGTTGTTGCTGCTGTTGTTGCTGTTGTTGAACAAGACGAGCTGCAGCTTGCTGTTATCAATAGGTGTTAATGTATTATATGGTAATTGAGAACATGTAAGTGGTAGGGGTTTAATTTACTTGAAGAAAAGATAAGAATTGTACTTTGAGACGCGTTAATTTTGAATATTATATAATGGTCATTATTGTCGTAGTGATTACGTTAGTTAATGAAAATCTGGTTTTTCTGGTTATCCAGATCAAAATATCTTCGGCATCAATACGGAAACAGTATCACGTCGACAGAAATGACTACAACGAAAAGCAGTTTAAGTTTGATTTGTTTAATTGTACGCTTGATGATAATTAATTATTTCGATGAACATTTAAAGTTCATGGATATTTAGAAATGTAAAAAAATATTTATTTCATACATATATGTACTGTTAAAATATTTCAAAATGTTTATGTGATTAAATGTTATTTCTGCGATTGTATTTTATTATACACAATGTTAACATTAGCGAAAATAAAGTTATGGGAAACGAACCAAAATTTCAAAGCAATTAGATTCTATAATAAAATATAAATAAAAAAGAAACCATATTTAGAATATCTACATAACTCGTATCAAATTTGTAATACAATATAAAACATACACCAGTTTTAATGTATCTTGATAGATATTTTTAACATTGAATTAATATTTTTGAGATTAATAGTTTCTTTTTTTATATAAAATGTATCATAATAGCAGTGACATTCAAATTTAAAAATGTCTCAAGGTACATGTCTTCCTTCAATAATAGATTTCATGAATAATTGTTTATCAATGAATTCTATTAATCAACAAAGAATGTAACAATATTATAAAGCCAATTGAATTACCGGTTAGAAAGATCTTCAATGAAAATGCAAAAGATAAAGAACAAAATATTTTAAATATTTATATATAGAAAACGACATCAATTTGGAAATATTCTAATTAGCGCTGAAATCACGGGAACATTTATTTTGACTAACCGCAAAATTGTTCTTTATCTTAAGTGATGTTAGATAACATCACTTAAAAGTGTTTAATGCTGAGTTAATTTGAATAATTTGAATACGAAAAAAGTATTCACATAAGAATAACAGTTCTACAAAAAATCAAAATAATTTATAACTACTAATCGAAGAAGAGCTAATATCCGTCATTTCAGTGTTAATCACATAGATTTGAAGAAATTGAAACAAATTATATTTGCAAGTCTAAAATGTTCATTTAACATGAACAAAATTGAAGAAAAAAGTGTATATTTTACCGAGTTTACAGCATTCTTCAGTTTTTCCTTAGCAATGCGTTCAGCTCTTCGCGCCGCAACTTCCATTGGTGATAACGGGCAATCATACTGAATATTTGATTCGATCAAAACTGAAATGTGTTTATTATTTTTCGGCGAAGCGTTCGAGGGTACACCCTTTTGGACCAGAGTTTTCTTAGTCATTTCCAAATCTTTGATGACATCATATCTCTGAACGCTCATTGACGTGAACGAATAATTTTTATCAGCATTGTACAATTGCAGCGTTCTCATTGGGCGATTCGTTTTGCTCTGTTGCTAAAAGACATCGAAACGACAATATAAAACATTCATTACCCAACAAAAAGATATTCAAAAACAAATCGAATAACTACCTCTGCGACTTGAGGTATCTTGCAGATATTTTTCTGTTTCTTTTTCTTAGGTGACGTGTCGTAAAACAGTTTGCCCTCTTCTCTTGGTATGATGACCGATTCGTATCGGTTACGGCATTGTTTGGGCGACCGGTAGATTCGACTCGTGTTGTTTACAATATCTGCGACAAAGTCCCAGTTGGGAGTGTGACCTGGATATTGGCAGACCAAGTCCAGCGGTAAGTCTTGGTAAACTTGCACGGCTTGTAAGAGCGCCCAATCCTCATGAATCATCCAATCGAGAGCATTATCTTGTTCGGTTAATGGTTTCAACACAGGTGACGGTTTGATGTTCGAGGTTTGCATAGGCAAACGAACTGTACTTGTGCGATATTTGTGAACTTTCATGCCACGGTTCATTTTTAACATGCCTGGCATAGTTCTGTCAAACAATGAACGAGGAGCATACATCGATTCTTCCTTATGACGAGTTTTCGCTGGGCGACGACCTGAAAATTATAAATTGTTGAAATTAAAAAGGTTTCTTCAAGTTGTTATGCTTTATATAGTTTTTGATCAATATACATATATACTTCTGAAATAGATACAATCATTTGGAACATGTGAATCGCTTTTATTAATCATCATATATTATTAACTAATGCTTACCATCTCGCTCCGTAAGTGAGGTATCAGATTTTCGTTTCATATTATCTTTTCTGACATAAACTGGTGGTAGCTGAGCTTCTGAGATTGGTGTGTACTCATATAGGAAGCCCAATGAATAATCAACATAAACATCATTGTCAGTTGTTGGTGGTGTTGGCGGTCCCCACATCTGATAAGATAAATTAGACTTCAAATTATTAATTGCTTCTTCAGAATTACCTTAATCAATTATTACGTATTAGTAATTACTTATTATTTTATCAGTTATAAGAAATTATTCATCGTGTATTTAAAAAGAAATGTAATTAGACAATATAGCAGCGTATAAGTTATAAATTAATACAAAAATTAATTTTATTCTTTTTCAATTTGTCAATATTGATATTAGAAATAATTCAAAGTAAATCGTTTTTATATCTTTTTGAATAACATAAACTAAATTGCAGAATATCTGCAAATTAGTTTCATTTTTTTTTAATCTTTAGACAAATATTCAAATATAGTACAGTTAAGATAAAATACTAACCGGCATTTGTTCCATTGTATTTGTTGATAACCAAATCTGTAATAGATAGAAAAAAAATATGATACTTGTGTAAGTTTAATTTGGCATATTGTTTAACATATTCTAATATTAAAAAAGCTATTGCACTTACCACCCATTCTAATAATTATTCTTTTGGCTAAAATTTCGTTCGGCAGAAACTATTATCAAGTTTTTCAAATTATGTAATACAATATCAAGTATATTATTTGACAATTTTAATAATTTGTTTTGAATAAAATTATAATAATTTTGTTCAAAAATAGTTGCTGGAGCCATGAATAAAGTTTCATATAAAAATAATACATTATAAACAGTCTTGATGTTTTTATGGTATCTCTTTTCTTTAAAAAACTTATTCACAAAAAATGACTATGAAGACAATTTTCATGTTTCAGTGAATATTCTTTACGAATTCTTTTTTTTCTCTCTCAAAAAGTTGAACTACAAAAAAATCTTGTTTCGTAATTATTTTAATGTACTTGAAAAACAATGCAATGTGAAAGATCATTTCTTAATTATTTGGATTTAAATTTATCAAAACTTTATTTTATCAGAATTTCCCTAAAACAAATTTATATATAGAACGTATGACATTTATATAAAAAAGAATCAAATGTTTCATCAGAAATAAAAATAATAAATGAATCATAAGAAGATGAGGAATATATTCAAATAACACTTTTTTTTAATTTATATATGCATGTATAAATAATTGTAATTCATTTTTCTGACTAATCAATCAAATTAACAATAATCAGTTTTTAACTGATTATTGTTAATTTGTTCAATAAATCTTATATAAAGATAACAATTCAAAATTATTCAGCAATTCATAGTTCATTTTTAATTTACGAAACATATTTCACTGCATAAAAATTCGATATCTTTCAAAAGATCTGTTGAAAATTATTGTTAGTGCTCCAACAATAGCTTTTGCATTGTAAAAAACTTGATAATTATAAAAAAAGTTTATATTAAATATCACAATATTGAAAAAATTATTTCATTGCCAAAAGAATAAATAATAAAATTGAATTTGTTCAGACTTTGTGGTGTAGATTCCTCTTAAATAATTATTATAAAATAACATCAGTTATTATAAAATTGAAACTTTTTGAAATAAAAAGAAAATATATTTGTTGTTAATTTCATTCGAGCTCAATTCTGTTTCAATTGATCTATGTTTGTAGCCAAAGATCTCTCAATAGATTTTGAAATGGATAAAATGTTTTACATTTTATTTCGAAAATTCATTGCTAAATTAAAATATAGTAAACATGACTTTAATTTGAAATTGTATAAAAATATAAAAAAAATTGATTCTAATGTTGAAATAGATTTCCTAAAATCTTGAAAAAAAAAAAGCTGAAAAATCTGTAAGCCAATAATTTGAAGTTGAACAGTCTTAAAGATTAGCTTCTACCTTGGTATAAAAATTTGATCATATTATTCTATCTGTACAAGTTATCAATTTACAATTAGGCTGCCGAAGTACTTAATATTTGACAAAAATGAATTTGCCAAATATAAGGAGTAGTTGTTGGAAGACAGCATATGGTAAATTGAGAAATTGACAGAAGATGACAAAGAGTTAATGTGCCTGCTTATATCTTGGCTGTCTCCAAGTTTGGAATGGCAAAGGCAGTGTTTTGGTGCCATTTTGAATATGAGCGACTTATGAGTTTACTTAAAACATAGCTTGTCGATAGCTCAAGGACCAGACAAATCGCTGGCATAACAACGTGCGGTCATGACAGCCTTGCCACACCAAACTGACATGCAAAAACTGATAGTTGCATTTAATTAGTTTCAAAACATAAACAAGCACACCGATCAAAGATTTGACACCAAAACGGAACTGAACCTTTAACCGTCATTCGAATGGACTTGGAAGCTGACCAAGAAATAAGAAAACACCAACACTGTTTTGTACCAAGGAATAGCCTTTATTTCCTTCAGAACAACGTTTCATGAAGTTTCTTTGTCTTCATATCGTTTTTTCTGTTTGTTCATACAAAATACAAGCGCATACAACTTATCAACTATCATTAATTACACAGTTTCACCGGTAGACGTCGCCTTATCTTATACATACGTAACATCGGCACAGGCGAAAGCATTAATCCACAATCGTAACCAAATCATTCGTTTGTCGAACAACAATCATGAGTCTCGAATCATTTGCAATGGCTACAAATCGTCTCAACTCTTTATCTCCAAATAATAATTAAAATAATAATTAGAATGATAATAATAACAATAATTATGATGACAATAAAAAAGTGGGTGAATTGAGGAATGAAAAACGGGTCTGAACAAACCAACTGATACAAGAGCCGGGCAAATGGAACGATTATTACAAAATAAAATCGTAAACATGAGAATAAATACGCGCGGTGAAACGAAATTCCGCTGTACTCAGTACAACGCCTGCAAATGTACAAAAGGAAGAAAAGGGACAGGAGGAGGGGAAGAAGGGAATCGCGAGCAGTCTCAAGTTTGTATGTACAACACGAGGCCATCTACGTCACGGCCTCATTTTCCGCGGCTTCGTCTTCGTCCGCGTCGTCACTGTTATTGTCATCCTCGTCTTCGTCCTGGTTGGCTGCCTTATTAAGGCGTTTAGTGTCCGATTGCTCGCCACTCAGGCTCGCTCGCCGTTTGCGTTTCCGTCCAGGCTTGCGCGGTGCGTCCACGCAATCGTTGGCTTCGAATGCAGGAGCCTCGGGTTCGCTCGAGTGTCGCTTCTTAGGCATTTGCGAATCCAAACTAAGGATCGCAACGACTTTTGCGGTACGCTGCGGTTTCTCGGCGTCGTTGCAGTTCGTCGCCTCGCCGTCAACACCGGTCAGCTTCGAGCGAGTCAGTCGGGTCTTTTCAGAAAGTGGCATTGGAGTGTCCGGCCGTTTGCGGAATTTTATTTTTAGGCCTGCCGGAGATTTCTTAAGGTCGGGCATTGGTGTGTCCGGTCGGCGCTTGAATAGTCTACTAGTTGGCGTTTTCACCTCGCCAGGCTTAGCAAATACGCCCGCGCCACGATCGTCACCGTTGCGCTTGCTATTCACAGTCTCGCAACCACCCGACATACTTTCAACATTGATGCGCGAGCTGCGCGTGATGATGCCCTGTTGTTTTGCCTCGTCATTCTCTTCTGTTGACGACGGAGAGCCGTGACTGCTGCGCGGCGACGAGATTTCTTTGTAGTTATCGCAGTTCTCGAGCACGATTTCAACACGCTTGTTTAGCAACAGACCGTCTATGACAGGTTTCGAACGCAGCGACTGCCGCCTTTCTTCAACCTTATTATCTACTCTTTCCGCTTTTTCTGCCTTGTCTGCTTTTTCTACCCTTTCTACTTTTTCAACCTTAATCACTTTTTTCACGTCTTTCATATCTTTCGTATCTTTCATGTCAATAACCAACGGCTTCTTCCGAGGTCTTCCAACCGGATTTTTCGGCTTCACAATCTTCACTATTTCTTCCTCTTTTTCAGTAACAACAATCGCACTTGCTATTTGATTCTCATGATTGGAGAGCGTATTTTTGATATCAACTTTTTCCGGCTTCACAAGATGTGACCTCGTAAGATACACCGTTGGTGACATTGACGCGATAGACTCGCTTTTCTCGACTTTGTGCGAACCGTCCAAGCCATTTTCGAGACCACTCTTGATCATCGAAGAGTCAGACTCTTCGTTGACCGAGGAGTCCACATCGATTTCTAGGTTTCGAGATGAGTTCATTTGCATACGTTTCGATGCGAGACCGCGAGGTTTGTATTTCATAACCGGCACGATAGGACTGTCGTCAAGTGTCCACAAATTGATTTTAACATTACCTCTCGAACGCGTGCGCGGGCTATTCAAATCAAAGCCATTATTGCTTGAATGCATTTCTTCGGTTTTACTTAGTTTGTGCAACTTCGCATCAAGCTCATCAACCTGATTCTCGTTAGGGCTTGAACTTTCGTTTTCATCATAGTCGCTTTGTGACTCTGTATCAGAGTCGATTGTCGTCGTTGAGTCGTCCTCTTCAGATTCACCTTCACTCGACGACGACGACCGACTATTAAGATTGGCCGAGCGTGACGAACCGAGTCGTTGGCTGTTTGCTGATTGCCGACGCGCGCTGCGTCTACTCGCTGTCTGCGCTCGCCGTCTGTTAGATAACGATTTCTTACTACTATTCGGATTATTAACCTGATTCTGAGCATCCTCGCTACCATATGTTAACGGTTCTTCGTCTTCATCCGCCATGCGCATACGTCGCTCTTCCTCCTCGCGCAACGCCTTGATCCGGTTCATCTCCCACTCTTTCTTTTGTTCCTCTAGTTCGCGTTCCGCTGCAGCCAATTGTGCAGCTGAGAAATTACCATCGCACTCTTCCACAAACTTCATCGCATACCTTTCCACTGGAGTGAGCTGTTTTGAAAGAAAATTTATTTTTTATCCCAATTCTCAATGTACTCTCAATTATTTCTATGTTTGACAATTAAACATTGATGATCAAGAAAAACCATATGATTACCTGGGAAACCAAATTTTGAACCTCTTGTTCAGCTTTGCTGATTTGGGTATCTTCTTTTTCAGCATCATCAATGGGAATATTCTCATCGAATTCAGCCAGCTCGGCAACAGCTTCAGCTTTGGCAGTTTTCGCTGCTTGAACATCGAGATCTTCTTCGGCAGCGGCTAGAGCATTTTCTAACGCTCCAATCGCCACTTTTTCATCTGCTGGTTGCGCTGGCATATCTTTCTGCAAAGATTTCTCGCGATCTTTGTTTTGTTCGAGAATCTCCGCCATACGAGTCGATGCGTCATTCTCGGAATTGTCAATATTAAACAAATCCTGAATTGTTGACTGCAATTTGTAAAAATAAGTCATTAGTGCATTTGATCTCATTAAAATAATTTTTGTTTGATTTCATATGAATAAATATAATTACATTTTTGAAGTATGCAGTAGTGAAATTGCCACCTTCGATTGCCAAGTCTCCCAATAGTCTCTTCTGGTTAGCTTTCTTCAATATATTTTCTTCGACTGTTTTCTCACTAACTAACCTGTTAATCACATAATTCAAACGTCGTTTCATTAGTTCACAGTTGAAATCACAGGTTTTTTTATATTTATTTTAAATATTAAAATAATAAGAAACTAGATGATGAATAAGAAATGAGTAGTTCAACAAATTTCATACTAACCTGTAAATATGTACATCTCGCGTTTGACCTATCCTGTGACATCGGTCCTGAGCTTGAGCATCCATTGTTGGATTCCAATCACTGTCATAGAAAATTACTGTATCGGCTCCTGTTAAATTAACACCTACACCACCGGATCTTGTTGACAAAATAAAGCAGAAAATTCGTTTGTCTCCATTGAATCTTTCCATCAGTATCTAAAAATGGAATTATGATACAAATCAAATTTCAAATACATCATTGGTATATAGGATAATTTGAAAATATAACAATTGTAATTCTGTTAATAAAAATAATTATTAAAAAAAATACTAACTTGTCTTTGATCCACTTTAGTTGTACCATCTAGACGTAAGTATATGTGGCCGTGATAATTAAGAAACGCTTCCAGAACGTCTAACATGCGTGTCATTTGAGTGAAAATAAGCACCCGATGATAACCAGCCTTAAGTTGTCTGAGAAGTAAATCTAAAGATTGTAATTTGCCACAATCATACTGAATTAATCTAGGATCTGGGAACTGCGTCATCATGTGACTAGCGATCGGATGGAATACAGCTATTTTAGGTGACAGTGCTTTCTGTAGCCTTAACTGCAGCCTTTGATGCGCCCAAAGTTTATGTGGAGGAGGATGTGACACATGAAACCGTGGCATAGGAGCCTGTACAGCTGGCACACATACTACAAACCTGTAAATTCAATACATAATTAGAAAAAATCCAAATATATACAGTTAATATAATTATATCATTTTTCGTTTGTCCCAAAGTTTCCCTATAGACTGAAATGAGTTAATCATAACAATCCTACACACGTTTGGTTTTTCTATTCCCGAATTCGATAGACTGATTCACAATAAACTAACAAAACAGCCAGTACTTCGGGTTTCATTTTATTTTGATACAAATTTATTTTGAATACCTTTCGAAAATTTCTTTCAGCTCTTCAACTATTTTTTCTGTTGAATTGATTGCTTGAGCTAAGGCTTCAGTACGTGAGAAAAATTGCTTGCGGGTTCTATAAGGTTCTTTGGTTGCAGAAATTTGAAGCGATCCATTATGCCAAGGACAAGAAGTTGCAGGTTTGCCTATTCTTAACGCAAGGAACAAGTCTTCCCCATAAAGCGGGCATGCTGCGCACCTTCGTTCATTAATATCAGCAATCGTTTTCAACTTTGCTTGCCTTCGCAGTTTGCGTTCTTCTTCCAAATGTTGCTGCAAATACAATTGTTTAAATCAATAAACATATAATTAAATAATATCAATAACAAAATAAGTAATATCATTCTAAATTTGTTTCTCCAGACAGGATACGCATGTTGAAGAACGTTGCAACAAACGAGTTTAATAGAGAAATTTACTATAGCCACTATATATAAAATGAAAGAAGCATTTGATAGCAACCGTCATGAGCGATAGCGGCATTTTTATATTATCTTTTAGTTTCGAAAAATCATAACTAATATTTTTGTAGCAATGAATTTGATAATTACCAAATAAAATTGAGATTTTGGTTGTTCCTTTAGGTTTTCCTCGTCCTTTTGTGCTTTGCTAACAATTCGATTAACTTGCACATTTGAAGAGGCACTTATGTTCAAAGGAGAAACTCGCATGAGTGGTTTACCCGTTGTGCCACTGACTGTGGTTGTGGACTGAGGTGATGACATTGTTGCCAATGTGGTAGATATAGCCGGTGTGGTCGAAGTCAAGCCTACTAATGATTTCGGTAGCACGGTAAGCCGCTGACCACTTGACGTTACCACTGGCAGAGAGATGGTGTTAGTGTTCTGCTGATTGGAAGTGAGAATTAGGTGCTTGCCAGTGGACGTTTGTACAAGCTGCGCGAAACTAGGCACCGCTATTCTTTGGACGGAATCGCCTTGCTTCACTGTCACAGTCTGAGTCGTGATTCTTTGCAGATTATCCTTCACATTGGCGTTTGTCATGGCAATTCTTTGAGAACTCACCGTTGATGTTGTAGCAGTAGACGTTCGAGAATTTTGACCAATAGTATTTACAGGAATTGCTGAAAAGTTCATTATGATTGATTAGAATGTTTATTCAGCTTTAATTTGTGATCTTTAAATAAAATTGATAAATTTAGATTAACTGTACATTCGATTCTGGAATGCCCATGAATTTAATTCAATGGATATGCTGGTTCGAATGAATTTATTCTCGCACCATTGCAAAGGCGATTGCACTTTAGTCTGCACAATTACCGATCGATGGTGCTGGTTTTTCAACATTTGTAAGTTATTCAATAACTCAATAATTCAAATTAATGTTACCTTTTACACTGCCTTGATGTGGTACCAATTGAACGGAATATCCTTGTAACTGCTGGCCATCAGCAACTCGTAAAGTAACTCCTAAAAAATATATATCAAAATTAATATAGTTCAATTTGCACATATTTCTTTAACATTAATATTTTCAAAATACAAACTTACTATTTTATAATATCAAAATATTTACCTTGGCCAGTAGTAGTTTGGTTACTTTTTATAAAAGGTGAAGTCCCGACTCGGGTAGAGGACAAAAGTCCCGTGAAATTTTTCACTTTTGTTTGAACTTGTTGAGAAGATGCGCTTGCTTTTACTTCGTTTGATAATCGAACATTGATTTTAATTTTACCCGGAGGGCACCTTGGAGGTGGATCAGGTTGCCTATCAATTTCTTCAATTAACTTCCGTGGCGTTTGACAACGCTTTATTCTGTGCGCAGCGTATGCAGTCAATGATCTTTCCAGTATATTGAAGTTCAAGTTCAAGTAAGATAAATCCACGTGCTGAAAATAATAAAGAATATTTAATATATTTTTGCAGGATATTAAACTTTTTTTTAATCAGGCAATACATTTGTATTCAATTAAAAATATTTAGTGGCTTTTTTTTAGTAGATTTAATAGATTCAGGTCGCAAGAAATCATTGTCAGAAGCGGAATTATACACTGAGAAAAAAATTCATCAATTAATATTAAATTTCTATTAAAATAGATCACAAAAATATTTACATCTCTATAATTGATATTATTTTTACTATACGAGAGATAAAAGTATAAAAGTGAAATTTTGAGTCAATATATTGCTAAAACTTCCATGTATTTTTTCATTCATTAAAATAATTTGGTTGATTTGTTTCTCAGTGTAATTGACTAAACTGAAATATACCTTGAAAGGATCATAATCTAAAGCACTCCAAACCAATGAAGCAGTAACGAATTCGATTCCTTCCGTTTGAAATGGTGAAACTGTAGGTCTGACTTCGAACAAATTAGGATGATTGCAAACTTTTCGCAGTTGCATCAAAACATTTATAACACTTAATAAATTTCCACTGGCCAATGTTTCTTTTGTTCTAAAAAATATTTTTTATTCAACAAAATGTAATATAATACAAATATTTGTTCATTTTGGAACTATTCTTTTTAATAAACTTACTTTGCTCTTGACATAAAATCATCGTACAAAAATCGCTGTCGCTTTGATAACCTGCACATAATTACGTGCTCGTATTTTTTTGGCAACTGTTTTTCTACTTCAATTTTTAATCTTCTCAAAAGAAAAGGCCTTAGTACCTGAAAAACATATTTGCATTATAAATAATTGTTTCAACCAATTTAATTCCACGTTTTAGTTCTAACAAAGAATTGTTTCTCCAGACAGGATACACATATCGTAATAATTTTCAATACACGAGTTTTATGGAGAATTTTAGTTTTCCGTTAATGAAAAAAAACCAATTTGTTTCTTCAAATAAACAAATTCGTTGTCGGTAACGGATAAAATAATTTCAATTTCAATTTTAATACATTTGAACCTTTATATACCTTGTGCAGTCTTCTGATAATATTTTCGTTGTATTCACTGTTCCCTTCAATCATACCAGTTACTGGATTACTGAACCATTCTTTGAATTCACGATGTGATTGAAACACATTGGGCATCAAAAAATGCATCAATGACCACAGTTCCATTAAATTATTTTGAAGCGGAGTTCCAGTTAGTAATAACCGTCTAAAAATAAAAATTGTCAATTCAAAAATGTGAACTATTATTAATACCAAGTTTTTCAACTAATTTTATTCACCTTTGAGTTTGAAAGTTTAACAGTAACTGCCATCTCTGAGATTTGAAATTTTTAATATTTTGCGCTTCGTCTAATATTAAATATTTCCATTTTTTTCTTCGGAAACTTTGATGATCTTGTATAACAAGCTTGTACGATGTAATACAAATGTGAAAAGCATTTGGTTTAGTCCAACCCATCCTTTTTTGTTTTCTTTCTTTTTGCGTTCCGTAATAGGTTAGGATTTTAAATCCAGGACACCATTTTTTACACTCCATCTCCCAATTTAGCATGACTGACGTAGGAACAATAATAAGATGGGGACCCCAGTTTCCTTTCTCGCAAGCTAAATGTGCTAAAAGCGCAATGGTCTGGATAGTTTTTCCTAAACCCATCTCGTCTGCAAGAATACCGTTCAATTTTCCTTCATACATAGTCACTAGCCAATCCAAGCCGATATGTTGATATTCACGCAAAGAATGTTTCAACAAAAATGGTATTTTAGTAACAACCTGTAATATGAAAACAATTATGATAATAATAATGCCAATAAATTTGTTGTCTTGTCATCATCATAACTCATTAGAGTAACAATTTATTTTACTCTGATAAATGCAGATGATTTTATTCTTCCTTCTGGTGAAATAGTCACATGCTAATTATCGCACATTACTTTGGAAAGAAGGATTAATTGCAAAAATATTTTGCAATTTAGTAATTGAATTTGAAAAATAAGAAAATTAGACTTACACTTGTCGTGAGCAATGTGTTTCCCTTAGGCTGAATACTTTCTGCCAGAGCTGCAACATCATCCATTTCTTTTCGAACTTGAGAGGAATCGTCCATAGTCTGTAAAAATGTGAATTATATTTTAGTTATACAATTAATAGTTAATAACAAAGAAAGTTGGTCAGAATAAAATGATATACATTATCTGTTAATTTTTCTGGAGTGAGATCTTCTAGTAATGATTTCAATCCAACACCAGTTTCATCTTCGCTTTGTGTCTGTGAGCTTTCGTTTTCCATCTTTTCTTCGTCTTCCTCGGCGGAAGATTCAGAGGTTTCATTATCGTTACCGCCTTCTTCTTTTTCTGATTCATTTTCTGATTCTGTAAGTTAAAATTTATTTAATATCATTGTCCAATAATTGAACTTAATATAAAAGTCAATTCTGTTAATACAATTCAGACAAATGCCTCGATTACATCACTAATAGGTAAGAGTTGAATGGATCTCTACCTTAAGAAATGGTATTTTATCATCATTTCAATTTAATTGTATTTTATAGGATCTAATTTAAATAGGATCTCTTTTAAGATATTATTAATCACCGTCTGAAGCAAAACCTTTCTTTATGATATAAATTAATTACTAACCTTCATCTGACTCTTCTATATTCATTGGAACTTCTGACATATTGCTGTACTTGGCCATTAATTCTTCTATGGACATTTCATTTTCAGCTTTAAGATCGTCAAGTTCTTGCTTATGATCCACATTCTTTTCTTGATTTTCTTGTTCCATAATGGTATCTTCATCATCAGATGACGCATCAGAAGCCATTTTGAAGTCGCCAGTATCCTTTAAACACCAAATTAAAATTAATATTCCAATTCGAAAGATAATTAAATTTGATGTTAAAATAATATTATAGAAATATGTACCTCTTCCTCTTCTCCATCGCTTTTACTAGAAGCTGGTGATAATGCTTGATCTCTTGTTTCTAAATAATTCGGTGGCAAATCTTTCAACAGATCCTCCAGCGGAAGCTCCGATTCTTTTTTCAATAACTCAACTTCTTCAGTGTGATTTGTAGATTTCATTTCTTCTTCAGCTTTTGCAATCGTTTCTTCATCATCCTCTGAACTTTGATTTGGTTCAAATTCATCTGCATTAAACATTTGTTTGATTATTATTGATATTGAATAGTAAAATAAAAAATAGATAATAAATGTTCACAGCGAAAAAAATTTGTTTTAAATTCTCAGACAAATGCCTCGATTTACAACACAAAAATAGAGTTGAATGGATCTCTACTTTCAGAATTCGGTATTTTATCATCATTTGAATTAAAATCAAAATTGAAATAGTTTTGCTTCAAGATAATATTAATTACCGTCTGATGCATGTTTTCTTGTAGTATTAACCGGCGAAGAAATTCTAGAACTGTTTATAGAAGCTGGTATACTTTGACTTCCTTCAGTTTTGTTGAGGCCTTCGGTTAGCCAAGTAGAGTACTTTTCAGTCTCTCCAACGATGAAATTCAAATGCTGATCTAAAACCTGCTTCTTCTTTTCTTCCAACCATGTCTGTTGTTTGTACTCAACCAACTGCAACCAATTAAAACTCAATAAAAAACTAATTTTCATTTTAAATAACCATGCAAATAATGTGGACAAAATGTTGTGTTCGAATAATAATCTGTTTTTTACACTACAGTAAGAAAACAATCATTATTTTTCGCAATAATGTTCCCACAATGAGCACACCCTTTTGATAATGAATGGTATCAAAAGTGCCGGCTTAAGTATGTGGGGTACACAATTTTATAATCAATACAAAATCACACCTTCTCGACATTAGTCCAAAACGTTTTAACTTCTTTCGCAATGGAACTTGCGATTTTTTTCAGTCTCAGTTCCTGCAGCTTTTCAGCTTTCTGGGCCTGTATAGCCTTCTCCTGAAAATGCTTTTGAACCATGCGCGCACATTTTTTTGCTGCCGCTTTTTTCCACTTCCGTTCCTGGGCAAAATCGGCAGCAAGCCAAACCATCTCCTCCAGCAAATAATCCCAATGTGCTTTAGTTCGCGTTGGTTCTTGCAATTTTGGCAGTCTTCGTTCAGACCAAAGTCCTTCACGTTGAAGTTCGGCGATCCTTTGCATCACATAAGCCTCCTATAAAAACAATAAATCACAATTAATTTCAACATTTATTAATTCAATAATTTGTTTACATCATCATTACAAATAATGTTGAATTATTTCAATTACATGATTACTCACTTGTTTAGCTTTTTCTACAATTTGTTCTTTGCTAGTTTGCGTATCACAGGAAGATGCGATGGTAGTTGGAGGTAATTTGATCAGCTTAACTACAGGCTGCTGATTGGAAAGACCTACGGAATTTTGCGTCACTGTATTCGTAGTCGGCGGTTTTTCTATGACAGCCGAGGACGACATAGAAGATACAATTGACTTTGAAGAATCTAGGACTAACGAAGAACTCCCTGCAATAACAAAATCAACAATTATTTTACAGTGATTTTAAAAGCGCGTTTGCAGCTTTTGTCAATAAAAGCGCTTTTAATTCTTATTTATGTATTTCGATAATGAGTACAACGCGAGTACGTTCGAGCAAAATTTGACATATAAGCGTCAATTTCAAGGCTTTATATGAACGTGCTCGCATCAAATTTACGCAAACACTTTAGTTATGTACGTATTTAATTAAATACTAAATGCACCTTGACTTATACGTGTTAATATAGTTAGAATAATTTATTTTATAGAAATATATTAAACGAAACTTCAATGGGTAGAACATTAGATTGAAAAATCAACTAATTAATTGAACAATTTTATGGTTATACAAACTAACTAGCTATAAACTGAAATTCATAATACAATCATGCTTTATGTAGATTGAATTTCGTGTACCAAAACTGCCCTTAGACTGAAACGATTAGTCGTAACAGCCTTACATATGTTCGGTATTTGATATTCCCATGACCGAATTCCGTTTTAACAAAAACATTAAAACAGATTTTTACATGGGTTTGTAAATATTTGATTGTGCATTAAGAAATCACTATTTTAGACTTGATTATATTATTAAATGTTAGTATATTGTATGAGTACAATGTATTTGGTCTTAATAATGTCACAGTTTATGTTTTTACAATTATCCAAATTCTCAAACATAAAAGCTGTTGTTCATGCTTAGAAATACCTATTTATTGATATCAAACAAATAATTTTAATATAAAAAGATCAATTCAATAGTTTTAAATAATTAATACAAATATTGAAATCATGAATTCTTATTATATTCAATTGAACAACTACATATATCTACTGATCACAAGAAACTATATTTTTCATGATTAAACTAAACATTTATGAAAAATAACCATGCTATAACTCGTTTTGATAATGGAATGAAAATTAGACTCACCGAACATTTTTGATCACAAAATTTGCAATACGTACATATTTCGATAAAGTAAGTATCCAAATGTTAACAATGCTAACATACTTAATAAAGCAAAGGACTGATTCACATCTGATTGAATGTTTGCGAAATGGTAAGTCGAACTACAAATTGAGTAAGCTAGATTGTTTAGTTTGTTACAATAGCGGTTGTTCCATGGTTGCTCTGAATTGATGCATTCAAACACATAAAGACAAAATTCGAACAAGCTAATGAAGTCAACATTAAGTGACAGGATATAGGTAATCACCTATAATGATTGTAGGTGCTATGGTAGAAGTAGGTGAAGGGTGAATGGTGACTGATGAACCCGGCACTGCTGGCCGAATGGCAAACACCATACCATGGCGGCCTCCATGAACTCTACCTGCCATTTGCTCTGATATGCAAACGTCCCATTCAGTTTCAATTGTTTATATAAGTGATTCATGCAAGTTACATAGTTTCAAAAAACTTTATAATGAAGTACAGTTATAATTAGATGCTAATTTGCATTGTTATAGTAATATTTACACTTCAAACACAAAATAATCATAACTATTATCATATAATATTTATGACACTTATGGTTTTTGATTTACTGTTAGTAAAACAATTGATTTGTAATTTTAATATTACATATACAAAACAAACAACCTGCTCATATAGTTGTATAGTGTTTGAAACTGCACTGTATTGATAATGCCAATAAATAATTTTACTTCAATGACGTTCTTTGATATTCAATTATTAGTCAGGATCAACATATCTATGGTGCAAAAACACGAATCAACTTGACTTTATATAATTATAAATGAGATTCGTATATTCTTTTTTATTTGTTGTTCACTGATGTTTCTTATTTATCATTATGTAAAGCTTAAAATTTCAATTAATTTTATTACATAATTTATGCAGGCAAAGTAAAAATCAATTCAACTAAAATGCAAGACTAGATCTGACATCACTATGTCTTGTTTAAAAAAGACAATGTTTTTTCTTAAATATGCTTCAGTTGCTTTGAAAAATAAAAACAATCAAAAAGTGATTACAATATGAGTTTATTTAATTTTTTTATCAAACTGACAACATTTATTATTTTGGAATTTCAATTTCAGAATTAATAACAATAACTCAAATAATGTCAAATTAGTTTGACACTTATAAATGAGAAATATATAAATATTGTATCATTTTATGATAAAAAAAAGTTTCGATAAAAACTAGAAACTCAGTCAACAAAAATTGAGAAAATATTTAAGAGAACAAATTCGAACCATTTTGTAAGCACTAGAAATTGTATTAGTTTTGAAATGGTCCACAGATAAACAACTTGCACTTTAAGTAAATAAAATTGCAAAAATGAAATATCACTGAAAATACATACGTATTAAATCCATCTAAAGTGATTCGTGCTTTTTCAACTCAAAGTAGACAATTGAATATTTCACTGACAAAATATCAAGACAATTATTGCAATGAAATTTTGGAGATTTTCCCTTCTTAAAAATCCTAATTTTACCCTTGAAAATGTTACATTGCAAAATTGAACTTATATATGAGTAAAGTACAACTTGAATATACAATAAAGGCATTCCTTAAAATATTGTTGGTATACACACACTAATTATGATAAAAAATTGTTGCTATTATTTAAGTTTCTTTCTTCCCAAGACCTTCGTATGGTATAAAAAGAGCTTGTCTGTGTATGGGGAAACAAGTTTTACAGAGTAAACCATAACGTAAGAAAAGAAAGCACAGTTACCTTGTTGAGTGATCTGAGCGAGCGTGGGTGGTAAACTGGAGGTTGAGGTGGGCGGCACAGTCGTAGACAGCGCAGACTCGTTGTTGAGCGTGGTCGCGTTCGCGCCGCTCAGCGTAGAAGTAGACGTGAGCGTAGGACAAGAGGTGATCGGCGTGGCGGTGTCAACGAGCGCTGGCAGTGGCACCGTCAAGTCCTCGTCATCGTCCTCCGGGTCGAGTCGGTGCTGTCGCAGGAAGTGCAGGTACTCGGAGCTTGGCGGGCGTTTTTTCCACGTGTGGTAGTCGGTGAGATTGCCGCCAGCGCAGAGGAAAAAAAGCTCGGCCGCGGCTTCGGCGTACTTGTCGCGTACAGCGCGCATCCGCTTTGTCTTATGCTCGATAATCCAGCGCCGATAGCCTGTTGCGTCAGTTTCGCTCTTGTCAGAACTTTCCGACAACTTAAGCCGTTTGCGAGCCGGCGGTGACTGACTCGGACTGACACCCCCAGACGGCGTTACAAACATGTTTCCGATTGAGGTGCGCACGAGTTTTGGCGAGGTCGTTAGCACGACTTTCGTCGGCGTTTGTCTTGAGGGCGACACCATCGTCGAATTGCTCGTAGCCGGCATCGTGACAACGCTCACCCGGGGTGATGAGTTGCTGATGTTCACGATTCGTGTCACACCCAGCTGCTGCAGCGACGCACTCGTCGTTGCGCCACTCGGTAATACCTGCAAGGAGAATATTTCTTTTATGAATAAATCATCATTGTTGGGAGGTCTTTTTTCGGTAGTTTCATTTTGATCAGACAAATGCCTCGGTTACAGCAATGTAATGGACGACGCCACGTTTCAGGTTCGGTATAGTCGCATCATTAAAATCATTGTTTATAATTCAAGTTAAATTATAATCAAATATAT